>CALNHX010009657.1:0-47599 GCA_940337035.1 Agriotes lineatus | reverse complement strand
ATTGCTAAAATTGTGTGCAAATATATATAGTTGAACCATTTCTGGATCTGTTGATTTGAGCAACAAATACTTAATTTTCAAAACTGCACAAAAATTCCGGGCACATGTATACTTATATCGACATTTTTTGTAACTTTGAATGTCTGCAATGGTAGTCAATTTCCTTAAATATTTTGAGACTTTCAGTGCATGATTGAAATAACGAAAAAGGTTTAAACTTGAATATTTTTATCTGTAAATTTCAATTCCTCTCGTTTCCATTTGAAAATGCCCAAATAGTTTAATTTTATCATTATTACTGTCACTGCTCTAAATGTATTACCAGTTCCGGAACATTTTAAATATATCTTTTTCCATTTATTAGTATAACTTAAGAGTTTCATAGATTTAGATTTCGCAACGCAATATGTTGACATCTGACATCTGCAGCTGAAAGTGACAACTTTATTGTGCGCTAGCTATTGACAGCCGGTCTTCAATATTCCCAATTAAATTTGCTTGATTTTTGTTCGTTGCTGTTGAGTTTCGAGGTCGCCTAAAAGGGTTATAAATTTAATTTTGTTCCACCTGCAACTCCTTAGCAAGTTACATTTAAATTTTTTCAACATGTGCATGCTTTAAAAAAATTGTTAAAACAGAACATTTTCAAAGATATGTTCTTGACAATTTGTACTTCGTCGGAATATTCTAAATGTATTTTAAATTTTCCCGTCGTTGAAAGAATTTCACTCTATGCCAAAGAAAAAAAATGTAAATTATTTCTCTTAATGTAATTTTTCCTAATAGCACAAAATCAGTTTGTAGTTGGAGGATCTTTTGATAATAGTTTCATGGTTTACTATTTTATTTTAAACAATAGCGTTTTTAACATTAAATATTAGCTCTGCATTGCATTTAGTTTTGTTTCGACGATAATAGAAAAACCAAGTCCTGTTAAAAGTTTTATAGCAAATTATTTATTTCAGATGAGAAGTTTAATAATGAAGGTGTCCATTTGCTTCATAAGTTAGGTAATAGTATCTGAGTATAGTATTTAAATATGCGTTAGGCCTATTTTTATTACCAGTCTATTTGTCTTTTGTTTTAACGGTGTTAATAATAGTTCTTAAAAAAATACAGGTTGTTTAACTGTACATCTTCAAATGCTAATAGCAAAAGACCATAAGAAACATTCATATATAATCTACCAAACGTCAACTTGCATAGTTTTATATACAGCGTACAGCGACATCCAGCACAGATTAAACTCGCAATTCCATTGAACATTAAACATCAGTTGTCACATTGGTACAGAGTTATGCAAATAAAGATGTAAGCCCTAAATTAAGATAAAACTGAATGCTTTGGAAGAGAATTGACTTACAAATTCAATTCTCTAGCAAAAAATTCATAAATTGTGCGTTGTATATGTTGGAGCAGAAATATGAGATCTGGAGAATATGTAAACAAAAGTAGATTTAGTTCAACAAATTTTAAATTAAATTGATATTTTTCTATACTTTAATTGTCGACTTTAAAAATGATTGCTGTTGAAAGTTTTAGTAATAATTATATGTTAAAAAAAGTTTACTAGAGTTGGCAACATATAAGAACTGTTGCTCTTTTAATAAACGGAGGCGCCTCAGCACTCCTATTTGTTTTAAATTGTAAATTAGGTAGATGATATGGCTTAGAAAGCTTCACCTGAAATTTTTCAAAAATTGAAACATTGTGTCACGGTTCCAATATCAAATTTTAAATGTACTGGTAGACTTTATAGATTAATTTGTTTTCCATAATTATATCTATCCAAATTGTCGGCTGTTGTCCACTGTCTCGGAGCAACAGCATAAAATAAGCTTCATTTTTAGAACTATTCATGCTTAGTTGTTACATTTTTAGGAAAGACAATGTCAATTTCGTTAGTCTAGACTCTAGAGCATCAGTTTTTCCATTAAAATCTCCCAGACATGGAAACGTGAAGCCCCCGTCCCATTTCCACAAACAAGGGAAGGCTTCTTGTTATGGTTACACCCTCGGTGGAAATTTCTTTAAACGCTAAGGCAGAGCAAATCCAGTAATCATGTCCAAAATTGCATTTTCATTTACTATTAAACTGACTAAGTATATAATTTCATGCCTTTGCAAAAATAGGTGAGCATGCGTAGCTTGTCCTTCCTTCGTTTTATGTTCCACTCCCTGCAGTCATCAATATCTGGGAACAGCAGCGTGAAACACATTTTTTTGTAAAAACAACAGCTTTGTTAGTGTACTGTACCAAAGGTTCCACTATAATCTTCTAGACATGCAAACGCTGAGCCCTTACCTCATTTCCACAAACGAAGAAAGGTTGTGTGGTTTATAGTTATGGTCACCAAGTAACTGGATTATATCTTTAAATTCTAAGGCAGAGCATAACCAACACTCGTGTCCAAAAACTATTTTTAATTACAACTAGTCGATTGAGCTCATAGTTTCATTCCTTAAATTAAGTACGTCTGCGTAGCTTGTATTTCCTTCGTTAATATTTATTTTAATTTCCTACTGGTAGTAGTTTTCTCCTAACATCAGTAAAACACAGCTTCAATCTATTGTTTTATTTAATAAATTTAGGATTTTCAATTAATCACTTTTCTAATAATCCAACCCTCAACTTACAGATGTGAAAATGTACTAAAATGGCAAATATCGCATTTGCGATCACGAGGTAACTATTTTAGCCAACTCTATTTTTTTAATTTGAACTAAAATTATGTGTTCATAAATATAACATTTTTTTCGAATAGTAATAGCTTTTTAACTTGTCATAAGCACAATTTTTATAATATAGAAAATCCAAATGTTTTGAATTATCCAGGTCTGAATAGTTATTTCTGGAGTTTTAAACCAGTTTTGACAGTTACAATTATAAATTCCAAAGCAAAACTTTTCTAAATCACATTATAGTATGAAATAGTTGTTTTTGTTACTTTCCGCATTGATCTGTCACTTACTGCATCGGTATTGTACAGTGACATTTTGAGACCAAAAAGCTATTTAGACGTCTCGGAAATATTTAAATGTATAGTTTCATAAGGTTATAAGTTTTCGATTTTTTGTAGTCAAGCAATCAATTTCCGAAATAACAAGACACAATTTATAAATCTATTTGACATTCAAGTCTGCATTTAAGCATCTAAGTGTTAAGAACTGCGTATGCCTCCTAGAATTGGTACTTTGAATTCTCTCAGTTTTCAATACATTGTCCGCATTTTGAATATCTACCTCCGTTCTGGTTGTAAATTCGAAATTTTTAAAATGTTTTATCACAGATAATCAACCACGTTACATTCTTCAAGAGAGGTTTTATTTTGGGAAGACTTTTAGTTGTCATATTGAAAGCAAAGACTTTTTCTAACTCTTATCTGGGGATATGAAATCATGCTAATCGTTACTAAAATAGAATACAAATAGAATTCCCTAACGAAGATCAAAAGCCTATCCAATGTTGCTTCTAATATTTCAGAACACCCAAGTTAGTTATTGAACAGTATCCAATCATGTTATAAAAAATATGCAAGTCAAGTTCACACAAACAAATAATAATTCCAAAAAAATTCGTAGAGGTAATTTCAAATAAATGATTTAAAAAATATAAAACATAAAAAGTAACAAAGGAATAACGTCCAAAGTGTCTGTTAAATTTATTTTGAACCAATTTGATGGTTCTAATTTTGAGATCGAAGTTATTATTTTGAACTAGTTGTTTTACTTCATCAGATATATTTTTGGTTCATTTTGACCAACAATTTCCTTAGTAATTAATTTCCATTCATCTCCGATTTTAAAAACAGTATAATTTGGTCTTTTGTCTAATTTTTGGAAAACTTTGTGTAATATTAACCTATTTCCGTAAGATAGGATTCTTATATATTGCTGTGCTCATTTTTTTGTCATTCTTTCGGTTCAAAACCTGTACCTGGCAATCCCCGCACGGTTTTCTGAAGAAATCATAAACAACACAAAAATTCACAATACTCATCACTTTACATCTAACACTGCACATTTCATACACTTACATTTATTTAAACAATTTTTATAGATATTAATATTGTCTAGCATAAATAGAGTAGCTTTCAAAATTCTTTAATATGATAACCACCTTCGAATTTGAAAATAGCTTAGTACCTAACATTAGTGGCCATATTGCTAGAAGGTGCATCACTTTAGCAGAATAATTTGATAATATCGTAACATTTAGTAAAAGTCAATTTTAACCAAAATGTCTAATTAAATATTATTTTTTTGGAAACTTGCAAATATACTGTATATGTTTTAAATTCTCACACCTGACTTCTTTCCGAATTTAAATATTACCATAGCGATTCAATTTTACCTAACACTGGCTCAGATACTCGATTAAAGATATTAAAAATTTCTGGAAGGCTAGTTAGTAGTTTAGTTGCATAATTTGCGTCTAAGGCGATTAAATATTTGTACAACAAACTAGCTTTACATACAACTTATTTTATCTTGGACACAAATTATTTATAGCTAAAGAGATTTTTAGTGATTTCAACGCTTAACGACCTCACATTTACATTAAAGCATAACATCGAAAGCCCTATAGAATTTGGAATGTTATTGCACATGAACCGGATTATAGATCAAATATAATTTAACACTTAATTCTAGTTTTCAAGTGAATACTGGCCAAAAGTGTCTAATCTATATTGTGCATCGATAAATATTATATACAAGTCAATATAGTACATCTATAATTTATGGCACATCGCATCGCTTACTCGTTGCAAGTTGAGAACTATTGTAAATTGTTGTACTTACAACGAAATACATTATACCTAATACCTAAAGAGTTGTGTGCACCAATTTACAAATTTACAAGAACAGGCTATTTTCAAGTCATATAAAGAGAACATCTAGTACGCTATCATGCTTCTATGCTTTTTCATAAATATCAACATCGAAAGCTGCATAGCTGGAATGTCTTCGAAGTAATACGCCGACTTTTGAAATAGTCATGCGTAAAAAACACTCATACTGAATACACATTCACGGTGGGGGCTTCATAAATTATTATTGCTAATCAAAAACATTTTCTTAATTTCAACAAAAGAAATGCTACAATTTAATACACCTTAACTGCGATTTAAATATATAAATGTTGTACTCTCAGTAAGTCTTTACACAAATTGTTCTTACTTAATTAATAAATTCTGTATGATCAAAACAAATATAGGAAAGATCGTTATGGTATCGTCGATATTATTTTTAATTTAAACTACCTTTTGTAAGTCTTTGTGGCTTGCTCTTCAATAAGTTACTGTGCCTTGAATAATTAATTTTGTAGTTTGCCTTCGAAACCGTGCGGCGATAGTCGTATTCTGGGTACAGGTCTATTCAGTTGCTTTATGGACAAATCGACCACTTTGCAGTAAAACGATTGCAGTTTAAAGTAAGGTTCGGCCCAAGAAGGCCATAATAGAAACATTAAGGTTTCTTATGCGTTTTCTCGTGTACTTTTATTAAAATTAGCGTTGTGTAGAGAGGCTTTTTACGGAAAGGATTTCTTTACTTTCTGCTTTTTATACAAAGATGTATTTGTTATTAAAATATGCTAAAATACTCTTCTTCTCCCAAAGAATTTGCCTGAAGCTTGGGCTCGTTTGTCCTCTGCTGAAATACTATTGGTATGTATGATATACAGTTCTTGAGAAACTGCTTATGACTAAGATTTGCAAGGAATGGAGCCCGCAGTAACGGACTTCGCTTTCTTGAAGTAAACTTACAAGGACAACCCACAGAATCAAAAAATGATCATCTTTATAAATTATCTTAAGTGGCCAAAATCTTGTTAGTACCTATACGGCATGTTGTTAAAAGTGGGTCCGTTGTTTTATAAAGTCAAATTTGATTTTTTTCCACAATAGGTATTAATGCATCCGTGTAATTAATTCTTCTTATACACTTCTGATATGTTATATCCGTCATTTATTGTCAAAAACTATTGCAAATAGAACTTATACACGTTAGTAATCCACACACATTGCAATATTATTGTTTGGTTGTAATAGAATACAACATGTTGCATAGAAATATCTCTTTTTTTCCGAAGCATAATAAAAAACGTCATTTTGCAGATTAGGCCATTATAATTATAATATAAGTAATTTTCTTAAATAGCAAGTCATAAGCTATACCAATGGCCTTCAAGTTAAAATTTATATATTAAACAAAATTATTACAGTCGATTAGTTGATAGAATCCTGAACACATTTTTCAAAGGTTATAGCTTTTCAACAATAATTAACGTCTGGTATCACTTGTCTTTTTAAATAATAAGACGTATTTTTTCTTGAATTTTTTATTAATTTATTATAACATTTTTTTGGAAAAAAACTTATCAAAGTAGTCTCAATTAGAAAATGCAATGTTGTAGACTTATCAAAAGCGTTTGCATTTTTTCTTTTCTCATTTGTTACTTTTTGTTGCCAAATTGGTCCTTCAAACGTTCTTTCTTCAACTGTTATTCCTCACTAACATTTGTCAGTCATGGTGAACGTGAGATAAAAAGAAACAAAATCTTGAGTAAATATTTTATTCATTTAAAACTAACTGAATTTTAATAAATCCTTGATTATAATATAATATGACTGAAAAGAAGATTGAAAACTGCACCTGAGGAATGGGGAATTAAACATTTGACCATTAAAAGGTAAGGCAAATGACAGAATTACTCATTATTTATAAAAATTGTATTTTGAAAACGAAAATTGTGTTCGAATACTTTTAACGAGTCGCACGCAGCGCCAAATTTATTAAATTCTTAGAAATTTCTATCAATAAACGAATCGGTATCATTATATATATGTCATGTCAGTATTACAAATTGCTGCCTAAGCAGTACTAAGTTTTTAAATTTTTCAGATTTATCACGTTTCGTAATAAGTTTTCAAATTCCTCAAAAAGGTCAAAGGTAGCTAGCGGCCTCTATTTTTCAACACATTTTATTAGTTTTTTGCTTGGCCTACTGGATTCCCCTACTGGAGTCAATATGCAACATGTTTTTTAATAGCTTTCTAGTTCTCTGACTGATCTGAATCATTATAATGGACAAAATCCAATTAGCAGTAGGATTTTGCTTGATCCTTTTAAGTATGCTCAATATTTAAATTGGTGGTATCGAAGCCTTCTGCCAAATTTTGTTTTCTGTTTCTTCATTTATCATGTCGCTGTAATATAATTACAGTAGTACATACATCTTATTGCTAGTTAAATCAGTCTAAGCAGATCGATGTAGGCTGCTATTTTCTGACCTTGTGAGTCACGAGGTAGTATATTATATACGATCTCAAAATATGTTTGTGATTAATTTCTAGCGATCTACCAATACAATAAAACCGTTTAAAGAATGAATGGTTAGGAAAAAACGGCTTACGTATTTCAATGTTTTGATTTTATTAAAAATGCGTTTGAATTTTCTAAGCTGAATTTATGTACGTCCGAGAGCAATGAAGTGGTGTAATTCAGAGACCTGCAGGCTTTCTGTAATTTTCATTAAATAAATAAAATAGTTTTGCTAGTTTTTTCTAGTAATTTCTTCAGAATATACAATCAAGTCAGATTTGCTTCCAAGGCAGTTCCAAATTGTAAATTTTAAAAATCATGTTAAAATTCCAAGACCGTCATCAATCAGATGCAATAAGCGATTGCCTTAGATATTTGCTCTTAAAGTACGTTTGTAGCTTCCAAAATATTTTTTACCGGTTTCTTTAATATTCTCTAAGGTCATCTGTTTTTAGCCGAAGGTTTTGTAATTTTTTTCAGTGCTTATAAGTGTTTTTTGTCATTCAATTAAAAGGTATGTTATGTACCGGTTTTAGTAACTCTGGGACAGCTTTCTCAAAAAAATTCCAACAGCCAAGCAGATATTGCCTGTTAATCAGCGCATACTTTTTTTACAAAATACTTTGATTATGAATCCAATGTTCTGCGTCAATGTTCAAGGCAAATATTTTTGTTCGTATTATATAGTTTTTGTCTTAAATTGAAGTGAGAATCTTCCAAATGTAGAAATAATTATCTTTTGATCGGTATTTCTGTCTTGCCTGTTCGCATTTCATTTTCTCATTATATGACCCTAGTTTGTCTAAATGGTATAAACTTGAGCCGACATTCTCTAATTAGTAAAGTTGTGTAAGTTCTCACTCTGTTCTCCAAAATTCTATGCTTTTGACAATATTGTCTAGACTAAAACCTTTCAAACTTTTCAAGCTGCTTTTGTGGATTAACGAACGAAGAGGTTGCTTAACTCTCAATTATTGTTAATGAGCAACACCTTGACAATTTTTTAAAAGCAAAGATAGCTACCTAAGGATAGAGTGATATAAGCACACTTTTTACAGTTAGCTACAATATTTTTGATACGGTCGTAACACTGTTTGAAGAATTTAGTCAGTGAAACTTTTTCTGTCACACTGAATTAGATATTTCAGGTTATCTTAATATGCAAATGCGAGTGTTTTATTACATGCTACCTTGGTGACGTATAATAACAGAACTTCATTCGCAAGCTATAATTAAAATTAGTATGAACAGTCCATTTTGACACGAAACACTGTGTAAAAGATATTCACTTTTGACACAATCATAGGAAAAAAATACTTTTCTTTCGATGACACACAGTTTTCTGAAAAACGATTGCCTAGAATAGAATATGCAGAATGTTATATTTTGACAGGTTTTATAAACCATAATGGAATATACCGGAATTTTTTATATAATAATGGTGTTCATAACTAGTAGGGCGATTTATATTTGCAGCGTGAAACAAATATGGAGGCTGCAATCATTCTAGTGCTGCTCCCTGAAAAATTTTGTAAAATAATTTTTTATGTTATAAACTTGAAAGTACCAATTTTTAATCAAAAGTGAACCACAGTACTGCACTACTTCAATTTTGATTTATAAATCGCATTAGGACTTTGCTTTCTATTTAGCTTTTTAGTAATTTTCGACCATTTATTATTTTTTACACAATTAATTGTTACAGCATATATCAAATTCTTCATGTGTGGAAATGACGGATAAGGCCTATTGTAATTTCAAATCTTACCATAGAGTAGGTGCTGTTGTAAATTTTAACTTAAAAATTTTTCCTTTAAGATTATTGATCTAGTATTGATTCAAAATGCAATATTTGCAGAAATAGAGTTACATATTCAATTTTAAATGCAAAAAGACTTTAATAGATAATGGAGTTAAGGCTATTGTTATTATTATTATTATTATCAAGTAAAAGTCTAGAAGCCGCCTTAATTCAATTTAAATTTTGTATTGTGTAATGTTGAGGCTCCTCCAATAATTACATTGGAATGCTTTTAGCGTTACAATACCAGAGATAATTGTTGGAAAGGCGTTTCCTTATTATACGGTGTTCATTAGATTATTGCTTGGCTTTTCCTGTCCATTTAATCCAGCAGACAAATCTAGTTCAAACATCGGACGACCATTTTAGGATGTTATAAGAAATGTCTAAATTAAAAAAAAAACTGGTACTGATATATCAATGACATCGCGTAAATTAAGTTTAAATTTTGATAAGCTTCAATAATTTCTGTACAGTAATTGTTTTCCCTCTTTTTAAGTGTTCAATTCTTAATAATGTAGATTCATGTATTAAAAAGGATTTATATGAAATACTTAATATTACAGACGAAGTTCTTTGGAAATAAATGGACGTTCTAATACTTGCTCTTGTCGGACTAATGACTAATAGTCAATTAAGAAAAACTGTAGAGCCTTCACCTAAACATGCATATTTTTGACTTTAAAACTTTGAAATCGTCTGTGGGATTTTTCATATTAGAAGCTTCATTTTACTGAAAACCACCAAATAATTTACCGTAGTTTTTGCACTATGAGCTTTCCGCAACAGCGCAAGCAAAACTTATACGTAGTTTAAACTCAACCGCAAAATAATGACTTTCCTTTCAAATTACTTACAGCACATTAAAATAACATCTGTTACGGGTGTTAAAAGTTAGTGAGGCGTAATCTACCTTCATCGTTGATCCTTGATTCTAAATCCAGATCTTAAGTTTAATCGTTACATAGATATACCCACGTTTACAGACTATTTCAAATTGAAGGAACTAACCCCAGTGACATATTTAAAAGATTACAATTGTACTTGTTTGTTCGTGTTTTAAATGACAACAATATAACCATGCATCTTGCTTTCAAGTTTTTCCAAATACTTTTTTGACTAACAATTCCAAAATAGTTTATTCAGTTCCACATGTACTTCATCTACATTTTAAAAGGTAGCAATATAGCTGAAACGTCAAGTACGCCTAAAGCTTGAAATTTCTATTAGAAGTTAAAAGCAACGTTCTTCAATTGATGGATAATGTGCACCCACGTAAATGCATTTACGATCACAAGTGAAACTTTCAAAGGAATTCTTTTATGCGCATTACCGATCATTTAAATTCGGGAGAATATCCCCAAGAGACATCCCTTTAACGACTTCACGCGTTCATCGAAAGCAGCCTTATTTAAATACGAGGTAACCTTTAAAATGGCAACGGCTAAGTTGCGTTTGCCAACAAAACTCTTTTACTTTTATTTGGAAGTTTAGAGACGCCCGACGAGTTTGAAGATTTTTAAACTTTTTCAGGCAGATATATCAGATTTTGATTAAATTTACAGCAATTTCTATTCGTTAATGTTTTTGAATTTTCCAAATTGTCATGGGATTTTGGTTAAAATTGTTTTTATAAAAGAAAAATATTCTCAAATGAGAAATTTCAGCCGTCAGAACTGCGCATCTATTGAACAAATTTCTACAAACAATGCGAAACTTGGACTTTTCAAGCTGTGGTTGAATCAATACGTTCCCAAGCGATTGTCTTCAGGAATTTTATTTCAGCAGAAGATATCCACGAAACTTTGTTTGCAAAAGAACTTTCGTGTGAATTAGAAACTTTGGATATCGTCCTGTTTAGGGCCAAACTTTCAGGTCATTCAATTTATTGTTATACATTCCTATACCAAAACCTCTTGGCTTTGTAATCTGAAATCTCTTGAACAACGCTTAGAAAATTATCTCAAAAAGTTAACAGTTCAAATGATATTCCCGGAATACGGGGAACGTTAACACATTTTATTTGTACGGGTATTGTTGAATTTTATATTTTTGTTAAATTGTTGCTGTCCACAGTCAGATATATAAATTTAGTGGAAACAGTAACAAGTTTTTGGTATATTGTGAATTAGAGTTTGTTAAAACTGAAATTTTTGTTTAATCGCTTCCTTTTACTATAAATTTTGTAAATATGAAATTATTATTAGCATTGAATTAATTTTCAGCTTCTTCAATTAAATAAATGAAATAATTTACCATATTACACTACAACATGGCTCAAATCATCAAGAGTTAGTGAAATTTTGAAGGTAATCAAGTAAACCACTAAAATGCTATTGGTAATATCAATTTAATTTTTTGTTTTTTGAAAATTGATAGGGTTTTTGCAGTGTTTTATTATTATCTTGATATGTAATCCGAAATATATCAAGTACCCATTGTTGAAATTTAGTCGTAGGGAGATTGTACACCTCACAGTGCTATGGTAAATTTCTACGAAATGCGTTCTATAAAATTAAATGTATTGAAATTATTTGTCTGATCAACATTAATGTTTGTTTTGTTATCCTGGAACGTTTTACTTTTCTGATATTACCAAATATTCTCTAGGAATTTTACTGCTACGATATAGCAACATTAACATTACATTTTTCAATGCCATTGAGTACATGAAGGATCGTTCACATTATCTGTCGCATCAAACTTGATACTTGTAGTTCAAAAAAACACTAAACATTTTCTCTATTTTCAAATTGTCTTTTGTTTTGAGATTTCAGAAAACTATTATAGTCACATCATTGTGAGGAAGTAATCGTCGTTTGGTTTCCCACCATTATAGACACATTCCAAAACATTTTACAGCTATTTTCTTCAATTCGGATTTGCATGTTTGACTTAAAGAAAATATGTTTTAAAACGGAACATTGTATGTGTTATTCTTTTATATGTAAATGTACATTTCCAATTTATTAATTTGGAGTTTATTTGTCTAGTGCCGAGTTCAATAAGAGTACTTTAGTGAGTATTTATATGGCTAAATAGTAATATCTATCACAGATTTAGCTATACTTCCTGAGATATTGCATTCCCAAATTTCAACCTAAAATATTTTGCCATTCCATTTTTTCTAAATATTAAATTTAGTTGTAGTATGAGTTATAGACTAATTGTACTTTTTTATATGCTTCTGCAAAGTAAAAATATTTTTTTCAAAATATTGCGCAGCCATTGCTTTTCAAAAACTGGTTGGAAAAGTTATTCTTGTTCAATTAAAGGTAATAAAAGTTCTTGAAGAATTTGTAATATACCAACACAGATTTCAGATGATTTCGATTAATATAACTATTGGCTGTTCCAGCTTTTTACAAACTCTATTTATTCTTTAATACAAACATACAACAAAAACGTTTTTGCTATTAATTTTCATTTGAAAAAGCTCTTTCTAATAGTGATTTTTATTTATGGAATTTTTAAGTTTCTCCTTCAATTAATTTGATACGCTGAAATGTTTTAACTAGTAATTTTAAAATGCTACTTTTACAATTCTGGATCTATGTTCTGCATGGAAATTTTCAATATTTGTTTAATTTTAATAACATTCCTTGAGTTATTTTTTCAAAAGTAATTTACATAACCGCTCCGAAATTTGATATATCGTCTCATCAATACTTCAATTTTAAATTGCAAAATGATGCTCCATAAATATCAAAGTAATAATTTCTTGCGACTACTCGTGCATAACTATCGCCAAGCGCCCTTTGAATGAATATTCATGATTCAATTTCTCATTTAAATTAGTGTTCAGCATCTAAATTACGAAATCTAAAACAGCTCATGCTCACCAGACCGATAACAAAATTTCCACAAATGCACGTATTGTGCAAAGCCAACTTTTTCTCTTGAAAGTTTCAACATATTGAATTGTGTCATTTTAAATGTACCAATTTTTGGATTTTATGCTTAAAATTTTAGCAGAGCATGAGCTCCTCAGAATGGATTGTTCCGTTTTATAACATAAATTCGACAACTATTAAGCAAAATTTCTGAAGGTACCGCTTTCATAATTTTCATCTGGAATTTCAATTTCGTATGTTCAAAGATATATCAAAAAATAGAATCAAAGTTTTAAATACATTTTATTTGGTGATAAAATGGTTACAAAAATAGGGTATGACGTTGTCATCTCGCTCAGAAATTTGGATTAACAGCAGCAAAGTTGTTAAACTCAAATCATGCTTAGAAATTTTTAAACTGAAGCCACACAGAACTTCAATGGATTAATATTTTCAATGCTAATTTTGACTACCGTAACTTGGCGTAAAAATTATTGCTAAAGGCATCGGGCTTTATTTAATTTGAGTGAATTCGAAACGTTTAACTTTTTCTGTAAGATACTAAAATTCTGATGTTGCGATGTTATAGCCCTAGTACGAAAAAAATCAAACTTACAGAGTTATGTTTAATGATTTGCTTTGACAGAATGTTAGTACTAAATTTAGCCTCAAATGACATATTCGTTTTAACCAATCTATTTTTATATTTCACAGTAAAACTTTAAACTCTTGGATTTGCATTGAAATTTACACCGTTCACTGTTTCCCTTTAATTGTCAAAAAATCAGAAGTCTTTTTGTTATACACTAACTATAGTTACTTTTGTTTATTAATATTTTTTATAACTGTCTTCTTTCGTATTACATAATTTTCTCTAAAAATGGCGGTTTTGATGTAGGTTAAACTCTAAACTAATTGATTAGAGTTGATCTGGAAGCGAACATTAGAAAATAGAGAATTTTGTAATTTCACCCTAAAACAATAACAAGCGCTATTTATGTTATTCTCCAAGTAGTTGTAGTGTAGTACAATGAAATTCCGGTATTGTTATTCTTTATAAATGAATTACACAGACTCTTATCTTTTGCTGCTTATTTAACCCCTAAAATAACAGGGCTTTGAAACGTCCCATTCAATGGCTCTGCTTGCATAAATTTCGCAATTCATAATCATGTTTTGTGCTGGATGGTCTTTGTGCCTATGGAAATTCATTTACCGATTTTAGAAATAACAAGCCTTGTTGACATAAAATATTACAATAGCTAGTTCGAAGGTGTCAAATACAGTCAATTTAATTATAAAATGGAAAAACCTGTCAACTGCTACTTTACAGACTTTTTACGTATTTTCAAGTGCTGGGTATTTACACCACAATCATGCAGACTTTGTGAAGGAATCAACTCTTGTTTTAGCTACCAATACTGCATGATGGTCGTGGAATTGGTCAATTTAATTATTTTATAGTTCACTGAGGGGTAAAATCGCCACTACACCAATGTTAAAGTTTCAATGTACGATAATTCCCCATCCGCTTCACTTATGCAATATTTTCTCGTTCAGAAAAATAAATTTTCGTTTCTCTTAATAGTAATTTTAAAACAACGTGTGCGTTTTTGTATCACATAATTTAGCATTTATAGCTTTAAAGGCTTTCGCCATGCTTGGTGTTCTGCATTTAGTTTATCCACAGCGTCGTTCTTACAAAAACCTTCTAAAACCATATTTTTGCCAATAAATAGGTAAACATGTAAGTCAAACAAATACATTTAGGCTTGTCCCATAACCCAACCAGAATAAATGTCTGATAGTTCACTGATTTTTTCACGTGCTGCCTAAAGTCAGTAGTGCTGTGTGTTAGTACTTGCTATAAATGCAAACGTAGGTACCCCAAACTGCAATGTGCGTTTATTTATCTCGATAAATGTGCGTTTCGATTCACAGTCAAGAAAAGAATGCTAGTGTTTTCAAAACCACTCTGATGCGTAGTTAGAAAAATATTTGAATTTAGAAAGTTTTGTGCAAAATTTTGTGCTAACTTATATTTATGCCTAAAGCATTTTGTGTGCGCTTCTGACTCGAACTCTAAATTGATATTGCTTGTATATCAGGGCCGGCTTTTGTTACCTCGCTGGTTTCCAGATGGTTAATGTATTTATTTGAAAATATGTTTTCTGTAAAATTTGGAGATATTTCTGGTTAATTTGGTGCGCCCAACCGTATTCTGCAAATGTATGTGAAGATTTAGAGCCAAATATGTTTGAAAGCAGTTTTAAAAGTGATAGTGTTAGAACTCCCCAGAGCCAGCCATATAGTCTAAACGTGTGCGTTTTCGTTTATAGTCCATACTTGTGCTTTAGTTAATTTAGATTTCGCAGATTGCAGTAAGAAAATAGAACGAGTTTCCGAATGTACTACTTTTCGTTTACTGTGCGCTTCTGACGTACATTTTAACTTAAAACCAGTCTTTACACCTATTTATTATATTATGACTTAACATACAGTTATTTATGTCAGCGTTTTTCTTAAAAAATATAATTTTGCATTAATTAACATACCTAGCCACGCGATAACACGTATTAAATTTAAAGTTTTTATGAACAATTAAAACACTAGTTATGCAAAATATTTAAGATGATTATCATAACGTGAAAAAACATATAACATTTATATTTAAGTACTTGAACATTAAACTATTGAAAAGCAATAAAATTTAAATCATTACTCAGAACCTAATAACCATGACAGGTATTCACTGATATCATGAAATAATGAAAAGCGTGAACAGACTGGAAGTCGAACCTCTCAATCAGTTTAGAATTTTCGCCTTTAGTATATGAAAATAAATTTACTGAGGGACACGCAGGGGCTTTAAGTTAAACCTTAACTTTTTAACAAATCAGTTATATTTTCAACCCCAAGGCGAATTTATTTTCCTCTCGAACGTAAAGAAATATAAATGGGCGCGCTGGATCCTTGAAAATCTATTTATTTAGAAAATTAACATTTTAGTTAAAGCCTCTGCTTATTCGGCATAATTTTCCTAATTACTAATTATTTGTTCCCTGATTAATTCATCGGTACCAGCACAAAGTCGCTTTAGTATCACCTAATTAGTAGCAGCCGTTGAACAGGTTTTTTCCACTTTAATACTGAAGTGAGCTAAAATTACGTTTCACTAATTAATTATAGGCTTTCGCTTTCTCGAGATATTGTACGACTTCTCTACATCTCGAAGTTTTGTTTACAAGTATGGTATAAGGAAAAACTCCAGAATAAGGTTCTCGTTGAGTCTTTATCCAGAATTTGTCATCGAGATTTATGATTATACAATAGCATTCTACAATGTAAACATGAATATTTGTCATCAATATCCAAAAGGTGTCTTGTTTTCCTTTAATTTAAATCCAAAGATGTTATGATGCTGATACACAGATTTAGTACAATTCAATAATTTCCAGAAGTACAAAATTACTTAGCGAATAGCAATAGTTCGTATTCTCCAGGCTCACCAAAATTTAAAACAGAACGGGTTAATGCCTAATTGTTGGCCTAGCAAAATTTTGACCTGCTTTAGAACCGAATTTGCGCCAAATGTGT
The DNA here is from genome assembly GCA_940337035.1 of Agriotes lineatus. Taxonomy (NCBI): domain Eukaryota; kingdom Metazoa; phylum Arthropoda; class Insecta; order Coleoptera; family Elateridae; genus Agriotes; species Agriotes lineatus. The sequence continues at coordinate 31,042 of CALNHX010009657.1, read as the reverse complement.
AGTGCCAATTCAACGACAACGGTGGACGATTTTTGCAAGATTTGTAACATTTACAAGGTATAACAAACAATTCCTATAGACGGCCATAGCCTACCGACCCTAAAAGTTTATAATATGCTGCAAGCAGTTCCGTGCATCACTTCTGAAATGAACATTGGGGTACCGGCGCCCAGGCCTCCGTCCGTCTTTTCGTCTTCGTTTTGGTCGTACTCACAGTCAAAATAGTGGCTTTGGCAGTCCAGACATCTACACTGGTCGGACATCTTGCAGGTGATGCCGAACTGCTTGGCCACTGCTTTGTACAGCTCCTTGCTGGACTTATGGAAGATTTCGGGGCCTTTCGTGGGATCTGTGGGTGTTGAATCCTCCTTTTGGGCCTGCAGTCTCGTCTAAATAACAAACACTTATTATTATGTGAGCATAACATATGGTATATGGCAACTAAGGACAATCAAAGTGTGTTTTAAGGGTTAGGGTAACTTATCAAAACGATACGAAGTTACGATAGACCAGTCTCGAATTACTGCAGTTTGAGGATAGTTTAATGTCATTTCTCCTAGCTAATGCAATACTATTATTGACTAATTTCATCGAAAATTCGGTAAATAATCAAACATAGTTTGTTTTATCATGTTATAGCATTCCTTAGCCATTCCATTAACACCATGGGAAGACTTCCCTCTCTTTAAAGCAAAACAAGGAATCTATTCTAGTCAATACCACCTATGGGTCTCGGGTGGTGTAGCTTGAACAAGCGTCCACGTTCGATCAGCAGAGTTAAGCAACACTCTCTCTGGTCAGAACTTGGATGGGAGTTCCACGGCTGCTTCTCCCGGCACCTCGTGGTACGGCTGCCACGGAAAAAAGTTGGTCCCGGTTGTCATAATAACATCATGACAGTCTTTAGTGGGGCTGGAAGTCCCCATAAAATGTATAATGACGCCTATAATTGGCCTAACGGCTGTTGGCGGAGTGCGGAATAAAATAAAAAATAAAAAATAAACGAGGCCAAGATTCTCTGGCGTCACAGTCTTGTGACATTGGCTAAAGTAGGTACTTAATGGCTTAATAGTTCATTTTATTGGGTGCAAATATCATAGCGAAGAAAAAGGAGAAAGTATTGTAGTAAAATTAATAATAATCGATTGAACAAAGTAAATAAGAGCTGAACACTACGTCAAAAAATAGGGAATCGAATTTAGATTTTAGTATTTCTTACGTAGATTAGAAAGTGGGTTCTTAAATTTTTGGATTATTTACTAAAATCAAAGATTTTGTCAAATTATGGTTTCTGCTTTAAAGCTTCATTTTCCATTACGAAAAAAAAACTAATTGTTTACGACTAATGGCTCAGTTTACGACTGGTAATCCCGGTTCTACAGGAAGCCTCTATTTTTAAAGTGGTAATCACTACGCCTATGCTATTTAACTGACATTCTACCTACTTGCACTGACGTCACGACAGGCAGCGATGATCTTGTTTATAGGTGGTATTGGTATAGTACATTATATCGAACCACGGCCTATCTACTAATTTGTAAAAGAAAAGATAGCTAGAGTCATAGAAATACTGTACTAAAAACATTTTTCGAACAGACAAAAAGTAACAAAAGTTTAAGGATTACCGACGACATGCTGGGCGGCGAAACAGGCCAATATAAGACCGCACATCGCCCGGTTACGCAAGTAAATTACACCTGAAACAAGAGTTGCTTAAAACGATCGCTTTATTTACAAACAGTTACACTTTAATTAATAAGAAATTGCGACAAAGTATGCCGCATCGTGCGGATAAAAGCCATTATTTTGCTCTCGCTACCCTCTTTGGTGGAATATACAATTTAACAGAAGCTTTCGAAAAACCCACTAAGAGTAAGTTGAATGCGGGTATTGTTTGAATTATTTTCGTAAAGTGCGTCAACCAAAAGTTTATATATTTGCACTAAGTAAATTAAACTCTACATGTAGTTCGTTTCTTTTTAAGTTTACATAATAATAACAGTCTTGTCTGATTATAAATTATTCGTGCAATACTGCAACGTATTTCTGTAGTTCTCTTCAAGTTACTCCAACGTAATTTTGATGTTTCAGTTGCATGATAAATGTATTTTTTAAATAATAAAATATATGTAGACCTTCCATAAGACCCATTTCCCGTGATGCTCCTTGAATTTATGCTAGCCTCCGATTTGTGAAGTTCCGTAGATTATTTCTTGCACTCGTTCAGGACGTACTTCACAGCATAAATTGTATAATTATAGAACCAGGTTGTTTTACTGAAGGAGATGAAAATTGTTGAGATAAGATGTGACTGGAGTAGCCAGGCCTAACTACACCTTAGATAATTGTAGCCTATGTCTGGTCACAAATGAATACACTTCAAAGTTTAAAACTATATTAAAATATTAAATAAATACAAGTCATTATATGTAATTAAATGTTTGTCGTTTGTATTATTTTGATCTGACAACCTATTATTGGTATAGGCACAAAACACAACGTTTGCATAAAATACCCTGCCCGTAAACAGTGTGTGTGAAATTTGACCTAATGATAGTATTATAATGCCGCTGTCTGCATAAAGATTCTTTATAGCATTGCAACGTAACCGAGTAAGCCGACACCAAAGCTGATTCTTGTGTACAAACAGTTTAACTGGCACATGTTGTGAACTAGTTTTATATTTGAACTTTGTGTCCGCATAATTTCATTTAATTGTTTTATCTCATGGGCAAACACTAGTTGGAACACCCATATTTAGATTCTCCAGACTATCTATTTTAAAGATACCTACAAACCAATATAGAACCCCAGCGTATCCAAGCTGATACGGAGCTCGGCTGGGGCACCACGTTATGGGGTTTAACCCCCATATCTGGCAATTGGCGGAGGGTCCACCCAGTCGCCTTAAAAATTACGTACCAAAACCACAGCTGTGGACGCAGGGAAAGTAAGGTATTCGTTGAAGGCGTGATGCTAAATACATCTCCCAGTACGCCGTTGACGATGTGCCAGATGACTGGGTTTTGGAAAGAGATATTTCGACGGTCGTGACTCGCTAAGTCTCAGGCCATATTCATATGCGTGGACTGAAGCAACCTGAACTTTATTTTACTTACAAACCAATATGGTGTAAGAATCATAATTTATGCTGTCGCCTAACGAAACCTGAACTAAAACTATAACAGTTGGATGTCCTCGCATATGACACATGAATTACTTCTACATAGATCCTGATACTTCCTAGTTAAAATTAATTTGTTAGGTAGAAATAAAGATTCTAAAATTCCAGAAGTTCCAAAGCAAAAAGAACCAATCCTAAATGTATCATGGTGTGAATGGAGTACTTCAAGGGTCTAGTTTAGGAACTCTGCTATTTAATCTAATACCAAAGCTATAATTATTAGAGGTTCTTCTATTTTCTGACTTTCTTCTTTGTGTTTATGATAAAACAGTTGTTGGTTGATGACGTTTCAGTATTGCGATACGTCACGTATATTTAAAAAACGGTATTCTTTAATACAATGTGACAAATGGCTTGAACGCATGCAATAAAAAGCAACAAAGTAATAAAGGCAGTCAAAGATAATTAGGGGTAGAGGCAAAAGCTGAGAAACGTGTCTATCGTGATTTTGTGGAAATATATTAAGCATTTCATGATACATAGGTATAACGCCAATTTTAATTGTTATAGACTTAACTAATCCATAATATGTTTTTGGAAAGTAACTAGAACTGTTTTAAATTAGTATCACCATCTCCTTACAGAATAATAAAAATTGAAAATTATTTCGGTAACATCAATATTACATAAAACCTAATTTCAACCCCCCCCCCCCCCCTCTAATATATCCATCAGGGTTGAGAATCGGACTTCAGCATATTGGTTTTTGTTTGACCTTCTGAACACATCCGCGCAAAATATTTTCCTCTCCTCCCGACTCACCCTGTATAACGGCTTAAATATAAAAATAAAGGACACATGCAGGTTGGGATCCTATTAGATACCAACACCAGTCTTTTACGCGGTTGGTTGAGGATTTTGATCGGAAGGACACCATGAACTACATTTCTAGAGCAAAGTATCTTGTCAGTATTTTTTAGATCCAATGTGCACGGGACCTCAATATCTATGGCTTAAATGTCAACTTGCCGCACCGGATGCACCTCTTGCTAGATAACCAACGACGCTCTGACGACCGAGTATGGGTGGTATGACGCTACACTATCCCGTGATATAACACCAAGTAGCGAAGGAAGATGGCCCGTCGTCGCCCAGACCTTCAGTGTCATAGGAGCACCAAGATATAGGTACATTCGTATTATACGTACTTACACTTCGGATATAAACGAACACAGAAAATAACTAAGATAATTCTACGAATATATCTACGGGTTATCTTCAATTCTATATCTGGAAACGCGTATATTACCAGAGCAGACACTTGTTCGAATAGACAATAGCACAATACCAAAAGTAGAACAACGGTTCCATAACCATAAATATAATGATAATAGAGAGTTACTCGCAAAATTATGTGCCCAAGATTCCATAAGACTTACAAATACAATTTTTAAAAGCGATCGAAAGTAATACAAATACTCGTTTGAAAATACACTATGCCAAAAATCGATGATTGACTACATAATAACCAACAAAACATTTAAGCCCCCAAATATTAGACAGTAAATCTTTCAACTTGGCATAAGTGGATGAGATCGTAAGCCATATCTACGAAAACTAAGACTGAAATATAATGTAAAAAAAAGTAAATGTAAAAGTCCATAAGAGACTAAATTATTCAGCCGAAATATAAAGATGGAAAGTAATGAAACCGTGAAAATAAATAAAACCGATGTAGACCTTTGGAACGAGTACTTCACAAACGTATGCATCGGGCAAAGCATTCCAGATCAGAACCAAATAATTGTAGAACAAGATAAATACATAATAGAAGTAGAAAAAGAACACTTAGTAAAAGCATATAAACAACTATACGATACCATCATTAACCAGGAGGCAACTATGAAGGAACTGAACTCGTAAATAGTACCTCAAAATTATTCACAAAAATAACCTTGCAATAACAAAGCAATTAAGTCTTTAGCTGACAAGTAGTTGAGCCTTCACGTAAATCATTTGTACCAGATCCGCTGCTTCGGGCGAGAACGGAGTAGACCCATCCAGCTAAGAGTGGAATTTCACGGTGGCGCCTTGGCTTTTCATAATAGTCTTTACCGCCTTAAGACAGAATGGGACTTCACGAGTAAAGCAAACCACACCTTCCTGCGAGCTAGCTGTGCACGATCGCGGGTTTTACCACCGTTGCCTCCTAATGAAAACCAACCTGTAGTAGGTGCGGCGCGGTGATGTCGTAAAATTCGGTTTATACGGCAATTTAATAATTGAAACAAAAATTTAAAAAGCCAAAGAAACACAAATTGCCTTCATATACATGGAGAAGGCATTTGATAACGTGAATTTGGGCAAACTTTCAAAGTCTTGAAAATAATTCGGATAGAATACAAAGACGAGAAGATCATACATACACTATACAACGAGCAATAAGCAGTGATAAATAATGGAAATTAACAGGAAGACGCGCAAATAAAGAAAGGAGTAAGACAAGGGTGTGGACTGTCGCCGCCACTATTTAACGCATACTAAGAAAATGCACTACAAATATTTGGAAAAGACATAACCGCAGGTGTAAACGATCATGGAAAAACTATAACCATGATAGATGTATGCTGATGGGAAGGCTACTCGTATGTTAGCTGAAGATAAATAGCAAACAATTGCAATCATTCTGTCACATAGCAAGCACTATGAAACAGGACGGGAGAGGCAACACAGAACAGCTATATGAAAATATTAACATATATTAAACAAAAAGACAACGGTTTCTCAAAATATGTTTGTTCACACGCGTGTGAAACATCGACTAAGAAAATATTGAAATTGTTTGAGTTATGGTGTTACAGAAGAATGATAAAAATGTTCTGCGTAGACAGAATAATTAACGAAGAAGTACGATTAAGGAAAGAAAGTAGTTGATGCACAATATAACAAAAATAAGAGGACCAATAGTTGGACACATACTAAGGTACGATGAATTAAAAACAATGATGGAAGGAAATCCTAAAGTAAAATATATTCATCAAGTTATGGCAGGATGCCACTCATATGCAGAGCTGAAACAAACAGCTGCAAACACTTTAAAATGGACAAACATGCTGCAACAAACACCAATCGAGAGATTGATAGCCTTTGAAGGATATGTTGTTTCGACAATATTAAATAGGGATAATGGACTTCCAGTAGAACAAATATAATATTTTAAATTATACCGTTGCATTACACTGTTTAAATAAATAAAATTGAAATTTCTATGGCCTCCAATAATTTGGCAAATTTTAAAGAAACTTTCGAAAATAATGTTAAGCTATTACACATTGTCAATTCATACCATCCTACGTCTTCCATCTAACTTCTAGTTTTCTCTGCACAACAAATCTTCTTCTGTAATCCCTTTCACTTGCAGTTCGATATCTACGTTTTGTGTTCAGCTTCTTCTTTGCCTTCCACGTGTTCTCATGTTCATTTCTTGTTCCATGATGTTCCTTTAGCTCGTCTTCAGAAACCCATTTTCGTTGATAGTTTTTATTTGCATTTAACTGCCAAATGCTTGGTATTTCTGTCTCTTCCTTTTCGATCTTGTATAGTTCTTTATGCTCCTTTCTTTTTAATTGTCCATGATTACTAATTTATGCTAATTGTTTATATTATTCGCAAACATCTACCATCATCCAATATCATGGTTTCTGTATACAAAGATATTAATATTTTTCAATAATTTCTTCTTCGTATATGCTAAGTCACCATAGCCTTTACTAATCAGAACTTGATCGTCTGCAAAACTAAACCTACATATTGGATCATAATACAATGGTATCCCTATATGTTTGTATTGTTATTTCCAAGTTGTCCGCATTATCTAAAACAGATCTCAGAGTGTTAAGTGTGTTTTGGTTATTGATTATATTTATACATCGGTTATATTTTATTCCGATCTTTGTAGATTTTATAAATTAAAAATTAAAGTGGTCTGTGGCTACTGGTTCCGGGCATATCAGTACGAAAAATTCTCCCCTCGCCCGCTTGTCTGACTCGCTTACGCTCGTCAGTCAAACGCGTCCGATCTCGCCAAACAAAGTATTACTTTTACTCCTAATAACATAATATAGATACTATTATAGTAAAATCTCGTTTTGCTTGATAAATATCTTTAGCGTTCGATATATTTATATTTTATAAGCAAACATTTAAGATATCAATGGTTATAGCGTAAATATTTTTAAAAAATTCCACGGGAAGCTAAATAACCTCAAAAATTTTATTTGGCAGGCTTGTTTCGTCTAATTTTCCTAAACCAATTCATAAACCAGCGTACTAAGTTTGCATCGAATCCCATCTGCAAGTTATGTATTATGCATAGCTCCTTCCGAATTCAATAAAACATTCAAGTTGCTTAATGGACTTCTTTTGTTTGGGCTTGTTTCTTTCGGCTTTGATAAAAATAACATCTTGGGATACTGAAGTGACAGCTATTCCTGAGGGGCTCCAGTTGTAAAGAATCCGCTTCGACTGCGCTTCGATCAGAAATAGTTTCCCTTTTGAGCACACCCGCCAAAATATCCTACATTTTTAATAAACGGGGAAATTCAGTTCCTTTTTACTAAACCCGAATCAGCAGGGAAAGTTACATTGAGATTCCGGTTGGAGCGTTTATCGCTGTTTCCGCTACTCAAGCAGAAACAGAACCGAAGTGATCAAAGAACACACTTCAGTACTTTCGGCTTTAATTTGAAACAAAGTATAATTCCTAGCAGGTGGGGGTTTCAATTAAATGTATTTTACCGGTTTAGAATTCCATTCACATCAGAAGCGTTTGAAAAAAGTCTTTGTGCTGGACAGATATTACAATTTCTAAAAAAATTCAAATGGAAAGCAACGCCGCTCCTGGTTGAAATTTTCTCATAAAAGCCGTCGCTTTATTTAATTTCATTTGGGCTCCAGTGCTCTTATAACATAAACAACAAGCATCTCGACGGAATGGCTTCTTCTAGGGCGGTATTAGAACCGCAAGATTTTCTCAATTACGTCGTTCCCTAGTTTCGGGCTCAAGTTTTATGAGTCAAAATTAATTTAGCGATTACGTTACCTCTTAATTTAATGGCAAACGTACCTTTTTAATCCCTCAAATGTCCAGCGAGCAACCACCGATGCAGAAACAGCGGTATACAGCAAAAATATGCGTACCCGCCATTGAAAATTTAAAGTAGGCTGCAAAAACCCGCATTTTAAGTTGAGAATTAATGAATGGGAGCACGGAATTCTCCTATTTCACGAAATTGCGGAATAATCTGCAAGATAAACGTGCTGCGATTAATTCGGATACTGCTGAGGGGAGCACCGGGATGCTCTACTAATTATGAATGGTCATTGTTCGACCTGGATGCTGTTTCCCCGAACTACACAACAGAGATTGCATTTCCACAATGAATCCACTAGTAATTAAATGTTTTCAACGATATGCGTTTCTACTTTGATCGAAACTTTGCTAAAATTCACAAGGTCTTGCGGTTTTCCATGTAGAACCAATTACACAAAATGTCCAAATGGTTTAGTTTATCATAATATCGGACATACTTATCGGAATATGTTTTATTATTATTGGTAGTAGTGAGATAGATAGATAGATGGCATGGGGTAAACGCAAGACATTTATGTACGGCAATATACAATGCGCGGTGAAGGATCACAACCGACCATAGGTGCAGAAATAGAAACAAAAGTCATTATTAAATGGACGAATTATATCATATGGTATAATTGCTTAAGATAGCGTCGATATCCAAAGAGCAGAATTTTAATGTGCTATTTCAGGAACAACGAATGGAAAAGCATCGAGACCAATTGTTACATGTGTAGAAGTGATGGAAATACTGAAGGAAGACGGTTTTTACAATATTGTTGAACTTGTTCGACTGTATGCAGGTTGAGTCACAATTAGGTGTGAAAGAATTTAACCAAAGCTTCTTTTGACCGAAACAAAGCAGTTAACCTAATGTAACTCAGTACCAAAATACTCCCTTCAAAAGAGGGTGTTAATTAAAGAAAAAATCTGTAAAAGGTTTTACCCAGAACTTCCCTCGTGAACATTGTGGCACTAAATAATTCTAAAAATCAAATTAATTAATCTTTCAGAGGAGGGAAGTAAAAAGAGATAGATGCTGCATTGCGTTTATTAGTCAAGACTACAATTTGATGCAGTAAAGAGAGCAAGTATCCCTCTCAGTTTATTCTACATTATGTTTTACTCCCTTTTACAAAAAAGAAAGTATTGGCTTCACCCCAAAAATTTAAAATTGAGTTTTCAACAGATCTTCATGTTTTTAAAGTCCCCTGAACCCAAAAAATATGTTTTTGCTCTTCTGTATGGCTGTGTGTCTAGGTGTGAACAGAATATCTCAAAAACGAAAAGAGGAATGGCGTTGAAACGGCTCTAACGATTTTTTTCAAACGTTACATTTTTATTACATTGTGAATGTGTACTGATATGAGGTAAGTGATTTTCCAGTTCAATATCTCGAAAATGTGGTTCCTTTTCTTTTCTTTTTTATATAATGTAGTAGGTAAGCTAAAAACAAATGTTTGACTAATTATAAGATCACTGTTAAAAGAAGTTGTGTACGTCTACGACATCAGATTTTTAATGGAAAGATATAGTGAAATAGTTAATATATTGCAGGTGTAATGAATTAATAATGGAAAATGTTCATAATTCCACTCTAAGTTATTCGTGTTATTTAAACTTAAGTTATGTTACGTATGCGGTTTACAAAATGTATTTAGTAAGTAGATTAATACTGGTGTTACTAAATAGATATCCTATTAGTTCAAATGTGTATTTAATCATGGTTAGTAGATCTTAAGTGTTATAAATAAAATTCGTCAATCTATATATCAAATATGTACTGATGTAGTATCATTCAAGAAATAATTATATATTTACCAAAAAATAGAAAAATATAGAGGGTGTTATATTTAAAATACAAAAATTGAAGATCGTCCTTCAAAACAGTTGGGCGATATTAAGAAAACATATAATGTGAAAGTATAGCTTTAATAGAGCCATTTAAGAATATACAGGGTGCCCTAAAATGTGCGAAAAACATTAAACACATATACTAGAGCTCAAAATAAGCCGATTTAACCCAAACTACCTATATACAAAAGTCCACCTCTGAGGAGTTACAGCCATGTCTCACCGTGTCTCAGGTATGAAACTAACTAACAGGTAGGCTTATTACTGCATGCCAAACCTAACCAATTTTCTTGTTGAATATATACGCTTACTAAATGTTTACCGAATAAACTTGAAGGATGCTACATGAATCTAACGAGTCAATACGTAAGATTTACTTTAATGAAATAATGTATTTTTAGTAAGAAGTAATGTATAATAACAAATAGTATAATCAAAGCTGAAATATTAGCTTAAATTGCGAAGGTCACTCAAGGTCTTATTCACTTTCTCATATAAAGCAGTTTGGTTTTTCTAGTGTAACAAGTTGGAATATGTTTTTCTTCACCCAATATAATCCTGGTGCTTCATCGGCGGTACCAATGTAAGAATTACTCAGCCATGATTTAATTAGATTAAAACGTACAAAATTACATAGCATATTAAGTGACCTTCCCAGTTTCAGGGATCGCCTTTTTTTCAAATATAAACATTTCAGGCGTTCAAAAGCGTTTAATGAAATAACCATCGATTCGTAAAAAGGTCGAGCGTTATAGACCCCTTATTTTAAAGTTTAGTTCAAGATGACATCCCTAAAACCTATGATATATAAAAGATCCTTAGTAGTCAAACACAAAAATATCATAATATAATATTACATTTCTTGCATATAACAGCTGTTGTTAGAAACCAGGCACAAAAAAATCGTTAAGATAGAAAAATTAAAAACCAATACATGATAAATGCCAATGCTGTAACTTTTCAAACAAAAAAAATATGTACATATATTAAACTTCATAAGTTGAAAATAATATATCTTTAAGCCTTCCAACACAAAGTTTGGCTGATACGTATCTTATACAAAGTTTATGAAAGAGTTGTGCTGCACATAATAGCTGCTGTATTATGTATTCAGTTAAAAATTATTTAGTCGATATCATGACATCTAAATAGTAGTTTCTAGAAATGATAAGATTACTTGGAAAATGTGTTTTTGTAAATATCAACGACTAAGCTGCATCAAAAGTGTTACTCAATAAGAATTAATATTATTAATGATCTTGTCTTTTTTCTTACGTTAAGTACTTAAATAAATTTTATTTCATTTTAGAACCATAATCTTGTTTATTGGCCCTCGATTGAGGGCGTAAAATGGCTTTTATAGCCCTAGGGCCTATAAAGTTGCTAAGCAGTATAGCAAGCACCAACAATGTAGTATAGCAACACCAACAATCTGCATAGCAACCATAGCACACCAGAAATGCAAAATATCGAATCCTTGAGTTTTATCCATTTTGAGGACTAAAATGAAATAAAACGTTGTATGTACCACGTGCCTAATCACGATTATAGCTCTCGGGAAATTTAAAGCTCTCCGCTCCGCGTCGAGCTTTAAATATTCCCTCGTGCTATAAGCTATTGATTACGCCCTTAATACATAAATAACTATTATCCTCTTTGGTGTCACAATATGTTTATTATAACACCGAAAACAGTGCTACAATAGAGTCCAGTATAACACTGTTTTTGCATTGTTATTTTCATATGAAAAACATTGAAACAGCCTATTTTGTTTCAGATAACTGACAGTTACATTAATGAAATGTCAAAATTAACAGTTTTTGATTATTTTTATGTAAAGTAGATAAAATAGTATATGACACTTGTTTTATATGACTTATTGTCGCACTCGTGCCCTAAACCCTCTCGTGCGACGAAACATCGTCTTATAAAACGCATATCATAATATACTATAATTAGATTGAAATGTTTTGTTTTAGATGTCTTAAACCGTTTAACCAAGCAAAACTTGTGCGTACAGATTTATATGAAATACAGGGTCCGGCAGAATGACGTATCCATTTTCAAAGTTAATTCATTTCATAATATAATGCGATGCAAACGAAAACCTCATAATCGTGAGGGATTTAAATGGACGAGTAGGCAACAGTAACATGGGCGTTGAAAGAATAATGGGTGAAGAAGGAAAAACAATAAAGAACAATAATGGAAAGAGAATTATAGAAATGTCCATGGAAAATTACCTAATAATAACAAATACAAAGTGTAAACACAAGGAAATCCATAAGATAATAAGAGAGGAGCCAAGTACAATGGAAAACATTAAAAGAAACAATACTAGTGGCAGTTGAAGAAAGTTGTGGAACGACAAAAATAGGGAACAAAAGCATAAAGAGAACAGAGTGGTGGACAACAGAGATACAAAAAGTCATTAAAGAGAAGAAAGATCTATGGAAAAAATATCTTAACACAAAAATACAAACAGATTATTTATTTATTTATTTATTTATTTATTTATCACCCTAACAGCTTACGCTAATTACAAGGATGTAACTTAGAAATTAAACAATAACAAATTATCATAATTAGCCGTTAATACAAACATATAGGGTAATTAGGATTTTCTAAATAAACCACATCAAGAGACTAAATTATTCTAAATCTAAATGGACATAACTAAAATAACAATATTGTAAAAAAATTATGAGAAATACATGTAGAAAAGAACTCAAGTTAAAAACACTGCAAAAGAAGCAAAACAAGAGTCATGGAGGAAATTCCGACAAAACATGAATGCAAATTTCAGAGATAATCAGAAACTGTTTTACGGCACATTGAAACAACCAAGACAGAAAAAAGGGTAAGTATAGTATGAAAAATATGAAAGACAGTTGAAAATATAATTACTGAAGAGAACAAAATAATGGAGAAGTGGAAAGAGCATTTCCAGGAAATAACAGAAGTTAAAGATTCAAAGGAACAGATAAAAGAGAAAAAGAAAGAAAATAAAACAGCAGAAATAGTGATCACTGAAGAAGAGGTCACACAAGCTGTTACGGTATTAAAACAACTTTACGACACCCACCCAAGGTGAGCATCGCACCACGGAATCAGTCCTGGAAAACTGGCACACTTGCCCTGAGATTTGCTAAAAACAGACTAAAGGCCACGGCTGGAACGCTCAGGGAGTGGGGCGTGAATCACACGATACGTTCTGGGCAAGCGTGTTGAGGCATATATATAGGGTACGTCAAAATTATAAGGGCGCCACCAAACCTGACTTTAAATGGGCTCGCGTAACCGGGCTTGGGCGGTTAGACGAGGCAACAAGTACGCTAGTTACTACTTGATAAGGGTACTCGAGAAGTATCGAACTCGGATTCGGGTTTGTGCTGCCACTGCGGGGGCGGCTGCTCCACTTACCTGCACACTCCACTACTCAGAGGTCGTCGTACATCTAATCGTGACACTAGCTGTTTATTCTGAAAAAGTAAAGAATGCAGGGGTTGTACACAGTAATAAGCCCCGCGCTTGCACAATTGTCTATTGAATGACGTTATACAGGATCAGGCAACGAATGGGTCACTATACTAAACCTAGGGCTTAACGTAGACCCCAGCTGGAGGTAATCGCACTATAACTAAAGCGTACAAATGTTACAGACAAAAACACTATCCAAATAGAATATTAAGAAATCGTTCGAAACGCCTAAAATTAGCAACGCAGCGAAAGTCAATGTTTGCACAGTTACAAACTAAGGATGCACTACTGAATGAATGCGACCAAAATCGATCGCTTACACGGCAGATTCGCGTAAAAGGGGTCACTAAGTTACATAATCTTTTTAAATGGTACCTGGTATTTATTCTGGACTTCTCCTGAGCAGTGCGGGTGGCAGTCAGGAACGCCTGCATTTGCAAGCACATCTCCTTCGGCAAAGACTCCGCCGAATAATGGCGTATTATTTCAATGTAGTCACTCACATGGGATTGGTGTAACAGAAACGTATGGGCATTTTTCACGTCCTGCAGCGAGTCCCCAACAACTTGTAGGAATGAAAGAACCACTTCTTTTCACGACATGGCCGGACGTAGCCCCCAATAACAACGTCAAGGAAAACGCGCTCACAGAACGGCACGTGCGTCACACACAAGAGCTTCCTGCCGACCCTCGCTTAAGGCGAAACCGTTTATCAAACACTTGCTGAAGCAGCGCGAGACGCCAATGGCGGGAACGCCGCGAAACGGCACACTCTGCGACGTCTTCGGACAACGGCCTGAGCTGAACTGCCGAGCAAGAAGCGTTACGACGTCGGAAGTGGCGTGAGCCAAAACGGCGTTACCACGTGACTCTCGACAGCCAATGGCGATGCGCCCAATAAAACAAATACGTTCCGCTGACAAAGAGAGCGCGAGGCCTCGCAGTCGCACAAACAGCGTAATTTCTAGAAGGTTCGAAAATCTTGCCAGCGTTAACACACGGCTGTCAAAGTACCAACAAAGGGGTGCCCCAGATGACGAGAAATACTGCTCTTGAGGCCAAATATGTGCAAAATCATTATTATGGAATTAGGCGATGAAGCCAAATAAGTAACTAAAAGGGTTTAACATACGGGCACGCTGCCCTAAAGCCTAGGTGGCTAATTAAAATACAAAATGACCTGACAAAGCTATAAAGAAATTAAAATTAGGAAAAGCAGCTGGAATTGATGAAATCACACTCGAAATGATGTACTATTTAGAGGAATCAGGATTGAAAGAATTTAGAAAGCTGATAAATAAGATAATAAAAGAAAAGAAAGTACCCAAGGAATGGAACACAGGGATCATTCTACCAATACATAGAAAAGGAGATGTAAGAGAATGCTCAAACTACCGGGGCATTACGCTAATGTGCATACCAACAAAGGTACTTGCCAGAATAATAGAAACAAGAATAAAAGAAAGTAGAAAACTTACTAGAAGAAACTCAATATGGCTATAGAAAAGGCAGGAGCACACAGATAAGTGCATAAACAAAACCAAAGGAATTCACATAGCTTTTATCGACTTAGAAAAAGCTTTTGACAGAATACGACGAGAAGATATATGGCAGACCTTAAGAAGAAATGGAATAGACAGTGAAATAACGGAAGTAATAAAAACGATGTACGATACAACAAAAAATATAGTGAGAACAAATAACGAAGAGTCGACTGAGTTTGAAATAAGAAATGGCCTGAAACAAGGATGTGTGTTGAGCCCTCTGTTATTCGCATTAGTAGTGAACGAAGCAATAAAGAACGCAAAACAAGAAATGAAACCGATGACACTCGGATATTGGAAGATGCAAAAGGTTGAGATATCGGAGCTGCTATTTGCGGACGACATGGCGATAGTAGCAGATACAGAAGAAAATCTACAGCATAACCTAAACAAGCTAAACAAAGAACTGAACAAGATAAATATGAGATGAACGTACAGAAGACAAAATCAATGATAATAGGACAAAGTAACAAAAAACATGATATCAAAATAAACGGGCAGAAGATAGAACAAGTCGAAGAATTTAAATACTTAGGAACAGTAGTAGAAAGAAATGGAAAGATAGAAAAAGAAATACGCGATAAAATAGCAAAAGTAGGAAGAATATACAACGGACTAAGGACAACATTCTTGGAGAAAAGAGAAATAACAGAAAATGTAAAGATATAAGTGGTTCAAAAGGTAATAAACCCCACATTAATATACGGTAGCAAAACTTGGACACTCACGAACAAAGATAAGAGTAGAATAAACGCAACAGAAATGAGATTCATAAGGAAAATGGATAGGAAAATAAGAAGAGATAGAATCAGAAATGAAACATTCAGAAATAAATTTAAAATAAAACCAATACTGACAAAAATCGAAGACAGACAATTAGGATGGCTGGGACATATACAAAGGATGTCAGACGAAAGACTTACAAAGAGAGTGTGTGAAGCGCGAGCACAAGGAGTCAACAGAAGAGGAAGACCTAGGAAAATGTGACAAGAAGAGGTAAAAAAAGTGGTGCAGGAGAGAGGAATCCAGTGCAACGAAGTCAAAACTTTAACTCAGAATAGGAAGTGATGGAAAAGGCTGATCAACTCAAGCCAATAGGCTTACACCTCACGGTAGAAAGACTCAAGAATAAGTAAGGAAGTAATATCATGCGATATAAATTCAAATCAAGTCGCCATGCTTTCGCGATAAATGGAAATTTAATAAAGTTGTCAAATTATTTGCGAGGAATGTCAGTTTAGCTGTGAATATAGAGCATTGGTCAAATATTCAACGTTCTTTTGCGGTTGAAGCTTATTTTAAAAATAACAATTCTATTGTAACCACCCAGCGTTTATTTCGTCGTTACTTTCATTTAAATCCACAAGATGCAGTTCCTAGTCGAATAACAATTAAAAAGTGGGTACACAAGTTTCGCAGTACTGCCTCATGTGCCAAAGAAAAAGCAAAAGGAACAAACTCGTTCTGTACGCATACTTGAAAATGCTGAAAGGGTACGAGCAGCTTCAAGAGTGCCAGCAGCGAGAAGGAGGTCACTTGACTGATGTAATGTTTAAATAATAAAATTTCCGTGTTTCCTGAAGAACCTTTTGTTTGATTTTTGAATAAAAATTAAGTCGATAGCAAAAACAACTCAATTTAAAATTGATACTTCATTCTGCCGGACCTTGTACAAATATTAATAATATTCTTCTTTATAAGTGTTAATTTTAGGGGTTTGGCTGGTGTAGATCTCTACTACAGAGTCGCTCGAAATTTGGTGAATATAATAGGACTAGCATTACGCTTCAGCCTTCTATTATCTAAATATATAAAGTTAAGGGCCGGTTGCAGAAAGCAATGTTAAGTCTGGTGTTAGCTAACGCGACGTCAAAGTGAACAAAAACGAATCAAATCTCAAATGTTTATGGTAACTAATACATTAGTAAACAAAATTTGATGCGATTTTGTTCACTTTGACGTGACATTAGCTAACACCAGACTTAACATTGCTTTCTGCAACCGGCCCTTAGTGTTCTCACTGATTCGCTCACTCACTCACTCACTCACTCATCACTGCATTTCAAGTACCACATGGCCTAGAATCCTGAAATTTTGCTTGGTGACCCTTCTTATACTGTAGAGGGATTTTTCAAAATTCATCTCTTAAGGGGCTGAAATGGGAGTTAAAGTTTCAAGAATAAGACAATAAGATGGTTGCGAACGACTAACAATGTGAATTGTCGCTTATTGACATTTGTAATCAATCATGATATGCCATTTTTCATACTGGTAGGGTTTTTTCAATACTTCTCTGAAAACAGGGCATACCTAAGTACTTATTGCTACTCCCAAGGAAACATGACATCGACGGCACAAACCATTCAATATTGGAAGATGGGTTGGAATGAAAGAAACATTTGGTTTTGATTGATTTGTAGAGGTATAATTCAGAATGTTATTAGCTTCGCCTACTATTACAGGAAGTCCGTGGACATACATCTTTCTTAGATTTCAAGATCATTGATGGTGCAGTGTATCCTACCTGTCAGTCAATCTGCAGAACCCTCTGTTTGTTGGAAAATTACGACCATTGGGATAAAACCTTAGATGATGCCGCCATATCTGAGTCACCAGTTAAATTTAGGGAACTCTCCGGCATAATGTTAATGTTTTGTAATGTTTCCGAATCATTGCGGCTCTGGGAAAAATATAAATATTGCTATTTTGAGGATATTTTGAGGCAAATGAAAAGAGAGGTGGTAGACATAGAATTACAAGTCAGAGATGAGGTATACGATAAGGCTTTATGTCTTCTGGAGGATGCTATCACATCAATAAGTGGTCAACTCTTAACACATTTTGGCTTTCCTCAAGCAATACGTCACTCTTCAGATATTATGGAAAATCGGGATTTTCTGAGAGAAATCAACTATGATGCCAATGCTCTGTTGCAAAGCAAATATATTCTTATTATATTTTTAAATATTTTTTAAAACCACCTTTTAGGCACTGGCTAGCCTCCGAGCAACGCCAGGTAACTACAGCTAGTTATCACATATAATGCCTACGTATACTATAAAAGAGAAGTTCGCCCTGAGGACGAAATGCCAACTTGACAGGGTTTCTTCTAAGCGTGTCTAGTGTGCCTTTGTTGAACATGGGTGATCATAATGGCCCATTTAATTTTGTTTGTTACAGCTATGAAATTCTTCGGTGTCTCAACCCACGTTTTCCTTCAAATTTTCCCCGCTTTATATCATTCGTCAGAAATCCTGTCCAAAACAGGACATTTTAGTTTAGCACACTTCCGCTTCTTTATTTGTTCTGGTGCATGCCTTAATTTTCTTGTAATAGTTGAAGTGATCGTGCTTTTTGTTCAGATTTTCTGTTTGAGCATTTATCTACTAGCCATGATTCTTTTGTTTCTTTTACCTTCCTTTTTATGAAGTTATGAATTTTCCTGCATCGTTGGATATTTATAGTTTTATATTCGCTGCTTTCAACCATGAAATATACTATCCCTCCGGTCATCCATTATGTTTAACTCTTGTATTTTGCTTGCAATTAGAATCAGTTTTTGTACTTAAGAGCCTCTTTAACGAATTTACATGCTCTTCTATGTCGTCCCAAATGTTACTTGAACGCAAGTTGGTTGTTGATCAAATTAAAACGACCCTCAGTCTCTCACTCCTTAAGTGGGGAGAGGGTACGAGCAACCTCCCGAGGGAATATCAAGTTTAAAATAAATGCAGACGAGCGTATCGGAATTTTAAACGTGTAAAACATCTAGCGAGAACCTAACTCAGTACCTTTGATTTCTTAATCGCGATAAGAACAGCTGAGCTAAAGTAATACGGCAACTGAAATAAAAAATCGCAAATTAATGTCTAATAAACCAATTATGTATTACTAAAAGAGATTCTTTGGCCGATTGCACAAGATGTTACTTCAAATTGGTCGAACATTGGGGAGAGAGACATTTATTCTTGTCAATGAATCGAACAGAAAAAAAAATGCACATGCCAAAAGGCTTTTCGAAGACCACACCATTCATCACTAAATGCTTCAACCAAACCAGCAAACACTTAAAACCTCAGCTCTCTCTTCTTGTTTTCAGTTCTTCAACTGGTTTGTCACAGTTCTACACATACTTATATCTACCATGAGCAACTTTTTTTCAATTCGTTGTACGTCTTTGCTTTTACGCTATTTATTACTTGCTTAATGTAGTGTAAACTTGGTCGTCCCCTCTGGTTCGTTTCTTCCATTTGCCCTTCTATAATGGTGCTTTACTTTGCTTATACCCTACTAGTTGACTTCTTCTTTTCTGTATTATCTTGATAATCTTCCTTTCTTCTTCTATTCGTCTAAGAACCTCGTTATTCTTTAAGCTTTTCGTTCAGCTGAGCTCGAGCATTCTTCTGTAGCACCAAAATTCTAGCGCTTCCAGTTCGTTTTTTTTAATTCCAAAGATCAAACATTCGTAAAAGGCAACACTCACTTCATACAAAAGTTTGCAAAAACGTTTTCCTCGTCTGGAGGAAGATGCTATTGGATGTCATGGTCTTTGCTAAGAAATGCTTTCTGTGCTTCATGACTACAGCTCCTTATTTCTCTTCTACATCTTCATGCTTTGCTAATTATGCGAGCTAAATATGGAAATTTGTTTACTTCTTCTAATTTTTTACCGTCTATTCTAATATGCGTCTTTGTTCTATATGTTGTTCTTATACATACCATAGCTTTCGTAGTTCTTTTTTTGTTTAGTGTCAGGTTATATTTGGCTTGAGTAGGGCCTCCAGTTCGTTTAGCTACTGTTGCAGGCCCACTATCATCTACATACCTAATGGTTTTGATACTTAGACCTTAAATCTTGATTTTTTCTTCACTTTTCAAATCCAGTGTATCTATAGCGTTTTGCGAATATATATTGAACAGGAGAGATTATAGTGCGCACCCTTGTCTCACACCGTTTGCTTATAGTAATTTATATCTCTTCTTCGTTGCTTTTTATCATTCCTTCTCGTTTGGTGTACAGGTTACAACTAAACCTTATATTTTTATAATCTATCCTTATATTAGTTAGTATAGTAAATAACTTGTATCATGTTACGTTATCAAAAACTTTATCTGAGTAAATAAAAGCTATGTGCCAATTACCTTCCGGAAGTCAAATTGATCTTCGATTAGGTTTTCCTCAATCTTTCGCTTTATTCTTTGATATATGACATTTGTTATTATTTTTGAAATGTGCGTTACTTTGGGCATTGTTCCGTATTCTTCGCATTAATACCTTCCAAATTCTTTTTGAATTGCTATTATTCTAAAGCAAATACGAATTAAAAATCAACTTCCCTCGAAAATCAGTAGAATCTATCTGAAACACTTCGGTTATTTAACACATCGAACAGATGTTTTAGAGGGGCTTATTGTCATAGGGAAAATAAATAGAAAACTGTAAAACGGAAGTTCACATGCACAATGAATAGACTAAATGAGGCCGGCACAAGTTGTCCAAGACCGAGAGGAACGGAAAACAACTGTTGAGGCAGCTACTTCATAGCCCCACTATACCCTCGCAAGAACTATAAGATAGAGATAAACTTCCATTAAGCATAACAAACAGCAAATACAAGGTGATCCACGGGAGTGAAGAAACCGTTAAACGACTAAATATACAAATACAATGCAACTACTTCCGTCATTCTCACTGATGACATGGCTGGCCAATACTTCTATGGACATCTTCAGCAGCTAAATGGTTGAATAACAGCTAACAGCCGACCTGCAAACTGTTTCCAAATTAAGTTTTTTTGTGCTTGCTCTTCACAAGTGGAGCAACTGCCAAAAATCTTTAGCTGCAAAATAACGCCTGATCGATTGTAGTTTATATCGGGTGACCATAAATGGTTGTGATTTTTTTTCTTAGGTTGGCACTGTTTATATTTGTGGCACTGTAAGTCTATGTCAAATTCGAGGTTAGCAGGTTAGGTTTTGCGTCAGTTTGTGTAAAAAAATCACAAGTATTTATGGTCACCCGGTAGTACGAGCTATATTTAAAGCTTTCAAACCATACCCAGCTGATAGTTCCTATAATGAAGTTTAACAAACACACCTAACCTTAAAAACCTTTTCCTTTATGAGGGTTGCCAAACTGCCCAATTAACTCCAACTGGCCTTTAGATATACAGGGTGCCCAAGTTAAATGTACGCATCTTTAAGCAGGTGAGTATGTAACACATACATCATTCGCCATTGAAATGTAATGTGTGTTGCATACTCACCTGCTCAAAGCTGCGTACATTTAAGTTGGGCACCCTGTATACTCATAGCTGTTCCCTTAGAAGAATGGAAGATTAACTGGTTGGTAACTCTGATGTAATGCTGGTATGTTAAACTATAAGGTTTTAATGTAGATCTAATGAACAATGCATTTCTAGCGTTACTTTCTAAAACAAAAAGAATTAGTATTAAACCTTAACAACATATTGTGGAAAGTACATAAGTAACTTGCTACATACTCTACAAATGTTAATGAAAAGTGTAGAAAAGATCAACTTAATAGACGTGTTATACTAGACTGCATGGTAACCGCAACGTTAATAAACAATGGTAGAAAAAACAATATATATAAGCAATCGTTTCTCTATCGTCTAACCAAATAGTTTCTCAAAATGATAATATTTTTAGAACATGGTATTTTACAAAATTCAATAAAATGTATAAAAGTATCAGAAAATTGAAGACATCAAAAACGAAGATTATTTTTGGAAAGTACAAGAACTATAAAACTTTAAGTCACACGTTGTTACAAATATATTTTTTAACGTTTCTCAATTAAAAACTCTGTTTTGGGTCTAGTTTTATAAACAAGTATCCCTAGCCGATTGTTAAATTATATTCTGATTCAGACTCCTTTGAAGTAGTTAAAAATCTCTGCGTTGCTCGAAGGCCAAGACCAGCTGAAGGCTTTTATATGTGTATATTGCTTAATTTAGAAACAGAGATCTAAATCTTGCAGAAGGCAAGCAATTCAAAGAAGAAAGAGGAAAGGGGTAACTTATTTTACGAACATTCAACTAGTGAAGCCTCCACACGAAAACGATACGAGAGCTGTCTACTTCTTAATCTCTCGAAATTCGAGACGTGAGTTGCCTTAACCCTCGGCCTCAAAGGTTAATTCTTTCCAGTTAAGGTCCACAAACTCTCGAAAACATATCCAGAATATCTTTAAGTGGATTGTTGTGAGAGAACATAATCATTTCAAAATACATTCCCTATTAGATTAATATAATTTGGTATTTTGCAGTACATTCATACATAAATCAATCTACATCGATGTAGGTAGTCATGCCATGCATATCATGTTAGATATGTGATCAAATCAAAGTGAAATGAATATTACTGTTTTGATCACGTTCTGACTAAACTAAACATTAAATTATATACATACTATTTTTTTCTCATCGGTTTCATCGATATTACGTGCTCTTGTCTTCAACATCAATGGTGGGTGACGTTCTGTTTGATTCTGATATAGAATTACAGAAACTCACAATTACACAAATGTAGCATATTTAGGATATACGGGGTTATTTAAATTAAGTTTCAACCACACGGCCTCTTTTCTACTTTCAATTAGAATTTTAAAGAGAAAACATAAGTTTTTGTAAAATTATTTGAAAAACTAACGTCATGCTTAGTTTTCGGTGTTTAGGCCAAAAGATAATCATATGTTAAATTCTACCTTGTACGACCCTGGCTCAAAAGACCAATGTTCCAATGTTTTAATCAGGGCAGATTGCTGTATATCATTAATGATGAATAGCTATTTACAAAATTACATAATAACTACAGACCCTCATAAACGTTTAAAGTCGATGGTAAGGGTGATAACGGCGATAACGCCACGGCGAACTAAAATACTATACTTCGTTTAACAAACAGATAGAAAATATAAACTGCTGGGAGGAGTCTATATTGCAGAAAACTGTTCTACACAATGCAAATTACAAAACTCGGGCAATACAAAAGCTGTTTAATTTCAACTAAATTGCGCTGTGTGCAACCGGCTTACTAATAGCAATACTATATTCAAATTTAGCCCTAATTTGTGGTGAAGGGGGCTTTCACTCAATTTGTTTATTAAACGTAGTATAATAAGTATTGTCTAGGGATAGTGGGGTACTTATCGTTATTCAATATCTTTCAAATTACACGAGGAAAAATTTTAAGATATTTCATAAAATGTCTTAAAAATTTGAAAACATAACTTTTTTTTAATATTCAAGTTGCCTTCTTCTTACCCAACTTACTTACTTAACGTAACAGATTTTATATTGAATATTTCAAACCTTATAAAATGTGTGTTCATTCTATAGTATATAAAGCCTTACGTCAAGAATGTTTTACTTCTTAAAAAGGTAAACTGATATGAATAAGATCTAATGTGCAATCTCGTCCTCATGTAGTCCTGATATTTCGAAGCTAACGTTATTGAAGTTCTCGTTTCGAAATTGGAGGCGAGAACGAAATTTTGCAATTCCTAAGGAAGTTACTACGTTTGACTCACCCGACACCATGTTCAATAAGTGTGGAAACGAAGTTAAAGCGGCTAAAATAGTTTAAATGAAAAAGGAAAATTTTGCAGAAGTAAATAAGAAATTATTTCATAGGTTACCATGTTGTCAATTATGTATTCGCCACATGTTCAATTTTTTTTCTCTTTACGGTGATATAGAAATATTACAGAACAGAATAAAAAAACTTTAAACATGCAGTAATTAAAAATTACGATGGTATTGAATTTGCAACACTTTTATTAATGTGATGTGGTACTACAAATTTCAGAAAATTAATGTTGTATATTTCGTGAAATTACGGAAATTGCTCAAAAAGTAAAACAAAACGTAAAATATTTTAAATAAGGTTGGTCACACTGCAAAAGAGGTAACAATTTGTTAATTTAGTGATGTACATCTAAACACTGCAACTTCACAATAAATATATTAATAATAGTAGTATATTATATGTATACCAAGGGGCAAAAGTGCATCGTTAGAATTTCTACTATGACTGATGAGTTAATCAGCAAGATTTGTTACTATCTCAGCACTGGTCATCTATACATACCAGAACACACCACAATAAAATAATATCCAAAACTGAAATGTCACACGCCAAGTCATCATAAATGCAACTCGAATAGCAAACTTGATGTGAAATAGAAATTGTTATTCCGATTAACGATATTTCGATCTAAAGGGACCGGAGATCGAACTCGCGACCCTTAGATCAGCAGACTGAATGCATACATAACCACTGAGCAACGGAATCCAGCTAATGGAAATTTGAAATACTTATTTTAAGATAATCTCTGTAACTTTTTATTAGAGCTTCAATAATTATACTTTTTCTTTGAGCGTTTTGCCACACTACAAAATGAAAAATATTAGAACACGAACGTTGAGGAAGAAAAATCTATCTAACTAAATAAATTAAAAATTAAGTAGAAGCACTTAGCTTATTTTACTCTGCTAGATCTTCAGTAGAATAAGCTACGTTCTCCTAGTTATTTATTAATTTAATTAGTTAGTTGTTGGAAATGGAAGTAGATTTGTCTTCCGAAATGTTCATGTTCACATATTTTTCGTTTTGTATTGTGGCGAAATATCCAGCTAAATAGCATGATTAAATGATTTTGTGAGTATATCATTATATGCAATACAAAATTCATTCGACTGGCAACAGTAGATTTTGTTATGAGCCATAACCTCGAAAAAAATAGAATTTGACTCTAACTGGTGAGTCAGTTTCACAAAAGAAAAAGGGCATATTTTCACATACGAAACATGGCCACCTACTAGGTAAAAAACAAGTGAATGGATAAAATTAGCCGCTATAACTGTATTTCCAAAATTTTTAGAACATGTTGTACGTTAACTATCAAACAACAGTTACATATAAAAAGCTGCAAAATACAAACCTCTTCTAGAACATGTTCATACGAAGGCGGCGGGCTTGAAGGTATTCCATCCAGAGTCTCACTCATCTCGGGGAAGTTCCCAGGGGGACTGCCCAGGTCCACCTCGCACTCTCCGGGCATCTCCATGGAGTCTCCCCTCGTCGAAGAGTCGGACTTCGACATCTTGTTAAACCTCAGTTTAAAAGGCGCCAGTTTTAGCAGTTTTTTGAGCCGCCGGATTTTGAAGTATTTTTCGATTAAATTCGCCAGGTCGCCAAGGCACAATTGCCGATTGAAGCAAATTGTGCCCACGGGTTCGGGTTCTTGCTTTGGCACGGAATTTAGGGCTGCTACGCTGTCAACCGCCAAATTAATGGGAGCGTAAGATATGGTAAACTGCTGTAACGAAACGACGTTTTGTAGAAGTAAACGTTTAGAATAGGGATGTAAAACTTTCAGTCTTGTAGTTAAGCTTGATCTCGTAATTGTAAACAATTGTGAGGTTTAATTGACTTATACGCGTATGAACATTCGGAAATAAACAGACAATAATTAAGTCGCAAAATGCAAAGGTTTACATTCTAAACGACAGGGAGTTTCTGGGTGATGGAGTGCCTGCAAAAGAAAACAAAATTAGAGATCTCTGCTGCTTTTCAAAAATTACTCTAATAATAAATTAATTTTAGTACCCGTTAGTTTGATGTACTGCTTTCAATTAAATTCTACTTTATGTGTATGAAATACATGTAGCAAAAACCCAAAACACAATTATGTGAAATATACAAAATAAACTGCATTGCATCCACATGCAAAAAAATTTCGAAAATTCCGGCCATGGAAGGCTTTTTAAATTGAAGTATGTGGGGCTCAAGACAATGGCGAATGAAAATACAAAATTTTTGTATTAAATTAGACAAAACCTTCTGATTATTAAGAAAAAAATGCATAACATTGCTCATGGTACATGCTAAGATGTGCTGCAGTTGTCACAAGTTATTATGGTCGGAATGAACCAAATTGAAATAAAATGTAAAATGATATAAAAAAAACCTTTCATAGACATAAATATTTAGGTCTACTACGGACAGTGAACTTAATAACTATATTTTCGGTGCTTCAACACAAAGGTTACTTGTAATACAAGAAATATCAAAGACTGGAGTTGGAGATGTATAACTTTGTGGTAATGGTGTTTTCTCAGATAAACTTTAAGGGACTTTCGGTGTTCTACAAGGAGTATTTTAAGGCCCCTTTTGTTCATTATTAACATAAATCATATAATTAGTATATACAACTGTAACATAAACCTGTTCGCTGATGATACCTTGTAATCAGTAACTGCTATCGAACTTATTAATATTGAGTTGAAAAATATAATAATATATTTAAGTTATAATTACCTTAAGCTGAATGTTGATAAGACTAAGGCAATGGTGATATGCAGCCGAAATAATTATAATAAGATCAATATTAATGACCTAAATGTTGTAATTGATAGTGATAGAATAGATAATAATACCTAAGCTTCTTAGGATAGGTAATGAATGCGAAATCAATTACTTCTCCCATTCATATAGATCTTTCAGAAGGCCTATACGCCAAAACACAAATTAATAAAATGTGGCACCTTATGTTTATGGTCAGATTTTTTTTTTAATTAATTGCTTCATTTTGCTTATTTATGTAGTATGTTAATTGCTTATTTTGCTCATTAATGTATTATATGGTATAAATGTTCTCATTAATCATGTATTTGTATGTGAAAGAAATAGTCTTTAACTGTTAAATAAATAAATACAATAAAATAAAATAAAAATAAATAAAATATTGTGCATGAAATGAAGTATCTTGGTTTTGTTGTCGATTCACAGTTAAAATCCAAGTCCCATTTTGAATATATTAGTAGAACAGGGGCGGTTCGCCCCCACCACTTTTAATTTGATTCGCGGATTCGCGGTTTAATTCGCGGTTTTCGCGGTTTTATTCGCGGATTGACCCAATTAATTTCGCGGTTTGATCTAATTAATTTCGCGGTTTGATCTAATTAATTTCGCGGTTTGATCTAATTAATTTTCACATGTGCTACTGAATAAATTACGCAATAGCTTCCGATTAAGTTACGCGGCGGCCATCTTGGATTTCTGGCGGGAATATTTGAAATTTGAATTTTTTCCGATTTTTTTTCTAAGTTCAATTTTTTGAATTTAAATCTCCCGGGGTGTCGGCCATCTTGGATTTCTGGCGGGAATATTTGAAATTTGAATTTTTTCCGATTTTTTTTTCTAAGTTCAATTTTTTGAATTTAAATTTCCCGGGGTGTCGGCCATCTTGGTGCGCGCTCACTTCTCACGGCGGTTGTTTTTAATTTTGAATTTTCGCGGAAATATTTGAAATTCAAACTGGTGGATCTATCTCGCTCTTCGAAGCTGCTGTCTCTCTCTTGCATTCACTCGCGGAAATATTTAAATTTAAAAAAAGCTATTTGCGTCGGACCCGAGTGGGAATCGAACCCTACTTTTCTTGGCAGCAGCCTTAGCACCTTACCGCTGCGCTATCGAGGTCTGTTGAACATATAGGAATTGAACAAGACGTCATTTCGCAGCTGTACCGTCACACCGTTCGAGTTGAAACAAACTATTTTTTCAGAAATTCAAAATATAAGAACGGAATTGTGTCGTCTAGGGCCTTAGAAACTTGTTAATAATTTTTAAAAAATGACTTTGTAACTAGTTTTGCTGTAATTAATTTGTTTAATTTTATAATATGAGTGACGCTATCTCACTCAGTCCCATTGATTTTCTACAGTGTTCTCTTTTCCATCCCGTTTGCTACCTATGCGTAATTACAAAAGACGTTATCGCCTCAGGCAGACTTTCTATTTAACCGGCGATTGTGTGTCATTCTCTGAAATCTGTACTCACGTTTCAGTTTTTGCTGGCTTGACTTTAAAATTTGGTTCTTAACAATTAACTACGTACATAGAAAACAGGCTGGTTACTTTATTTTATATAGCGAAGTCATTTTTTGTACAATTTACACGCAGAACACAACTCGTTCTTTAGTTTACTTTAGAAACCCTTAACCCTTTTCATTTAAATCGCGAAATCCGCATAAATATATTACTATAAAAAATCGCGAAAAGTGTTGAGTAAATAAATGCAACGCATTGTAAAGCCGTAAAACTTTTAGTTATTGTACGTTTACAAGATGGGTCTTTTGACAAAGTGGAAGAACCAAACTATGCTATTGTAAATGTACAGATTTTTCACTGTCAATTGTATATAACAACTTAATGTAAATTGGTATTTGGAACATTTTAACGAAAACAGCGACTTCTTTCGGCATAAACTGTTTCTTCACACCACGGGGCTCTTCTCAGTGCATCGTTTAGAAAACGCCTGCCAGAACCTGTATGTTTACACGGATTACTTTGGACCTCGGTGCATTTTCAAACAAAGAACCAGATTCTAGAAATTCATCGAGTTACAAATTTGAGTTTAATATATTCCTGACATACTTCTGTTGTGCCCTCGCCCATATAAAATAAGACATACGTATTAAATAAATGTTTTTATTGTATAAGAATGGTTGTCCCCCATAAATTTGAATAAAAACAGACAATTTCGTTGAAAAAAATAGCTTTTCAATATCGTTTGCAAATAAGACAAGGGATACTTGTAAAAATATAAGTCAAACCATTTTTTCTTGTAAAAATTTACGAAAAGACGTAAGTGATGGCGACAAATGAAAATAAATTTGAATAAAAACACGCAAAAATTACGAAAAGACGTATGTGTTGGCGACAAATTAAAATAAATTTGAATAAAAACGCACAATTTCGTTGAAAATCTTTACAAAGCGACTTTATAGTACCGAAAAAATGATGTAAAAAAGTTTTAAGAGTTATTTCTAAGCATAATTTTGCAAACGTTTAACAAATAAACCGTAATTTTTTAAAGCACATCACACAATTATGAAATCGTAGTTCAATTTATATAAATTTTCGATACTTTGTATGTGAAAAATAGCTTCAATTACTAATATATGAATAAAATCATGCAATTTCCAAAGCATTTCGTTTAAAATTTTAGAAAATCGACAGCATCTCCCATGAAAATTTATAAAAATCGGCATCTTGTCACATTAAATTCTGCAAAAACGACAAAAAACAATATTTTTATACAACTTTCACTGAAAAATAGTAAAATTTTACGAAAATACGTCTGTGTTGACGACAAATGAAAATAAATTTGAATAGAAACACGCAACAATTACGAAAAGACGTATGTGTTGACCCCCAAAGTAAATAATTTTGCAAATGTTTTACACTTTTTATAAAATGCACCGCTCAAAATTAAAAGAAATAGCAATTTCATTGAAAAAATCTACTACCACAATCATTTCGATAAACAAAATTCAAAAAATCTTATACTTTTGACGGAAATATATGTATGTTGACCACAAATTAACATAATTTTTAAATAAAAACGCGCAATTCGTTGAAAAAAATATTCTGACACCACCAAAACACGCAATTTCATTGAAAAATATATATATGTTGTCCACAAATTAACATAAATTTGAATAAAAACACGTAATTTTGTTGAAAAAATGTTCTGGCCCCGTCATTTCACTTAAAATTTTACAAAACTGCCATCATAACACTTGAAATTATACAAAATATATGTATGTTTATCACAAATTAACATAAACCTGAATAAAACACACAATTTCTTTGAAAAATTTGCAAATGTTTTACACTTTTTATAAAATGTGTCGCTCAAAATTAAAAGAAATCACAATTTTTAAATTATATCACGCCATTATGAAATCGTAGATTGATTTTTTTTTGAAATTTTACACTTTGTAACTGTAAAATAACTTCAAATACTAATATTTTAGCTTTAGATTTTGTAATTATTGCAGATTCGTGAAAAACAAAAGCAGAGTAGAAATAAAAAACACAAACACTTTGTAATAAACAAATATATTGTTCTTATTTCGTATAATACTTAATAATATAAATATAAATGTACAGCAGAATGTCTTATTTCTAAAAATTCGCTAGCAATTTACAAAACTGTAGTTTGAGGTGCACGACATTTCAAATTAAAAAGACTGCAAGTAATAAAATCAGAATTTCATTGTGTAATTTTAAAGTTTAAGATGCACCCAATCTAGAATTCCCTTCGTTTTTGGTGTTGATGACATCTGCCTTAGAGGCGTTTTTCTAACGGCCCTTTTTTGGAGGCGTTTCCTTATCGATGTTCTTCTGACTGAACCTTTTTGATGTGGACTTGGATGAGTAGCTGGTGTTTTTAATTTATATTCTAAATCAGACTCGCAGTTATCAGTTTCCATTCCGGTTTTTCCTATAGTACCAGTCGGGGTTGGCTTCTTTTGCTGTTTAGGTTTAGATAGCAGCACATTAGGAACGTTAAGGTCTTTGATGTAATCAGCAAACTGTAGGCGTCCGGGTGGATTAATAGTTTTTCGAGGCCGCAGATGTCGTGAATTAAATCGACTATGTTAGACGCCGGTAAAATTTCACCCTTTATAATAACGGTGCCCTTGTGATCCCAGCTCACATCGCTTGAGGTACTCAAAATGCGTAGGAAAACTTCAGCTTTTTTCTTAAAAGTTTTGGGAAGTGTAGATAAAATAACGGCATTTGATAGGCTGTCACTGGTTGTTTCAATAGGTATTTTGATTGGCTGCCGCGCCTGGTTTGTGAAATGAAGGAATCGTTGTAAAACCTGATTGTACTGGATCCATTTATCGTAATCAGTTAATTTGGACTTTAAAACTTTTTGCATTTCGTCATCAAGCTGTGATAATATATTTTTCTCCGCATCATCGCCAGACTTAAGACGCTGGACAAATTCCGGCGATACAATCAACATCTTCCGCTCTTTGTCCATTTTAGTCGAAAAGGAGCTCAGTCGTTTGTTCTGGTAGAG
>CALNHX010009656.1:0-47605 GCA_940337035.1 Agriotes lineatus | reverse complement strand
ATGCTATATTGTTGTAATATTCGTCTGTACACTGGAGATTTAATAAAATAATGTAATTAATAACTCACAATAGTACATTGTGTATCTAGGATGAAAAGCGTAACATTCCCGGACAACTGCGAATATTGTTGGGCTCAACAACACAGGAGTCTGGGAATGTTGCTTTTTGTCCAAGATACACATACTACTATTTCCGCAAATCGTACTAGAATAATTAAGAAAATTAGGAAAACGGGAATATTTCGAAAAATATTCCCGGCTGAGGACGGTAATATTATTCCTGTACAGTTTTATTGTAAATTACCTAGCAATGGCTGATGTAATGGAATGTTTAACTTTGCTCAACAAAATTTTAATCAATAATGTGTCAATTCTAGTACGATTGGCGAAAAAGTTTCATTTGCCGAAGGAAAATTGCTGGCATAGATTTCCTTGCCGTAAACTTTATGAACCCATGTTAAATAGTCACATTTAAGGCATAAGTTTGTTTCAAAAGTTAAATAAAACAGCTTCTTGCACATAGTAGCCACATAACTCATAGTTGAATTAAGTTAAGCACACATGTAAAGTGCATTTACCACAGCACCAAGTATGATCGAAGTTATTTCGTTGTCTGCCGACAAAATGTTGGGTTACGGTTTTTGGTAAAACCAGGTCAAATGTAGCTGAAGATCTAACTTTTTAGCCACACAAAAGCCAGCAAACGAATAAGGCCATATGTTGTATAAGATGGCACAGAATAAAACATTTTGGACAAGTTTATGTGCGACCCAGTGTTTGTTTCACAGTGGGTCAAGTGCAAAATCTAAGACATGCAGTGTAGTTACGATTAAAGTGCGTATAAAACTGGGTCAGAACACCAGAACTGTATACACTCGGTGCATTGGCGAAACAGATTGGGCTGTAAGTGTGTATTGGAGCTGCAGTCGAAGCTGGTCTGAGGTCGGATGGAAGCCGAGAGCTTTCGGCAACATATATTTAAGGCCTCAGCTAGAGGATTCGAGAGGCGTAGCTCAAGAGCATGTGTGTTTTCAAAATTGGGAGCCTGCACCTAGAGAAATTTAAATATCGTGCACATTAAAGCTATGGACATACTTACCAATAATATTAGAGCTGTTAAGAGCCAATTTATTGCTCCAAACATGCCCCAGAAGAGTCCGTGCAGTTTATAAAGCATTCACATACTTGGAGGAGGATCTCTAGCAAAACTGTGAGGTTCTGCTGCTTCGTACAAGATTGCAAGATGCGCATATTACGTTGACCAATGTGGGCAGATCTTAATTCCATTTCCCCCTGTAGATAACGTTCACATACGTGTAGTAGGGGTGTGAAATCACCCTTCAGACGTCACATCTGATTAGTGGCGTTATGTGTAGGGCAAAGTCCGACTCGTGCTAAAAACTGTCCAACACGAGACCGGCATGAATCTGTGTGAGATTTGGGACATTCACTGATATCCACTGAAGATGATGGTGTTATTAGTTTTGCGTTTAGATGTATAAACGAATAGAGCACCGAGAAAGCGACGGACTTCTTGTATTTTATCTGACGGGTTACGTCGCATCCTTTTTCAGTCATTTGAAATGTTAAATTTTGTGTTTTGATCTGACGTATCTGTGTAATTTATTTTGAAACGTTTACTTACTTGAAAATAAATAGCAGTCATTTGTGAACTGCGTTTTTATCCAAATTAGTGCTTCCTTTTGGCTGCAATAATACAACTACTTCGAAAGAACTTGAGTTGTTGCGAGTAGGAACCAGAAGCCATTATGGAGTCGTTTAGGATGCAGCGTCGCGCGGTTGCGGGGTGTCAACGGTGGCGTGAAAAAACAGGTTAGCAAAATATTCTGTGCTAGTGTTCAATTTTTAGCTCGCGTATTATATTGTAATGTTGAGCTTATTATGATAATTACGCTCTTCTCTCTCTCGCATCTCTTTATCTATTCCTTCTCTCCAACTCTTTCTCGGTCTTCGTAGTTTCCTCTTGCCTTGAGGTGGCCATGCTAAAACTTGCTTTGGGAGTCTCGCTTCGATCATTCGCTGTACATACCATACTAACTGTTTCATCTGTATATCTTCTACAATTGTGTGATTAATTCTCATGGTTTCCTGGATCCTTTCATTTCTTATCCTTTCTCTTCTTGACTTTCCAGCCGCTCGTCTCCAGAAGACCATTTCTTTTGCCATTAAAATTTTCTCAGAACGGTCTTGCGGCTGCCACACCTCCGAGCTGTAAGTTGCTACGCTCTTCATGGTGGTATATATTATAAATTAATATTTTACTGTTCTTTGAGATTTTTTCATGAGATGCTGTTTAATTGATAAATAGCTTTACGGGATTAAATATTCCTATGCCGGGTAGCTTCTTCTAAGATGCCTTCTCCTGTTAAATGCATTTATAGATATTTGTATTCATTGGTGTGCTTGATCTGTTTTCCATCTTCCAGAACCAAGTCTTGCTATAATTCACCTATACACATGTACTCGGTTTCATCCGTATTAACTTCCAACCCCAATTTTTTGTACACCTCATTTAGTTTGCGTTATCTTTTTCTACTACATGTTCTTCAAGCATTATATGATGAAGCTTTCGTCCCATTTAATCTCCTTAAAAACATCTTCCAGTACTAGAGTGTAACAGCTGTGGTGATATAATATCTCCTTATCTCACACCTCGATTGATCTTGATTTCTTCATGTTTTATGACTGTCATGTTGGTTTTGTTGAATATTCCTTGTGTTAATTCGTATACCTATAATAACTTCTCGCATTTCTCGTTGCTCTCACAATCGCGCAAGATTCTATTGTATAAAATTCCTTTTTGAAGTTGATAAAATCCATGCATCCATACTGGTATGTTACATACTGTTGATTTTTCTATTGAAATACTGACTGTAGGAAGATGGTCTGCTGTACTAAAGTTTTTCTAAATCGCGCTTATTCCAGGTATATATTGTAATGCAGTATACCGTATGAACGATACATTTAATTAAAATAATATCCAGATATCTAATGTATATTATGTGATGTAATAGTAGTGTGTATTTAACTGGTGGTGTTGTAAAGGGCAACCACAAGGTTGCTTATATCAAGTAGTAAAAAATATCTTGAATTGATAATCTACAATAAATAGTCAGGTTAAAAGGTTAAATTCCTATTAATTGTGAAGAATAATAATTGATGATTTGATACGTAGAAGCAATATAGTATTCTCTACGATCAAATTTGACTATAAGTCACAAATATTGTTCAAATATAAAATTCAAGATTGAGAGAGAGTTGTGCTGTTGAACTGTCTATCCACATAATAGAAGTTTCAAAGAGCTACGAGTTTTGATTTGGACGGGAACAACCCAGGGAGGTGTTTGCTGACTAGAATTTGTCCAGTTAGGAGCTGAGATAACACCTTCAGGTACAAGATAGATAATCAGAAGGTTAGTGCTCATTTCTAATAAAATATTAAGAAGTTATATAGCAAGTTTGGTGCTGCAAATCATTAAAATAATTGCAAATATATTTATAAATTAATTTAGAAGAATTAATTTTCTAAATTTAATAGTGATTCGAGAACTCGACGTTTTTCGATCATTATAATTCGAAATTTACATTTTGGTATTAGGTTATTTTTTAGAATATTCGTTTAAATCAAGTTTGGATATTTAACATTTGATTTAACTAATTTTGACAATATCTATTCATTTTTGTAATGTCAGATCAAACTTCGCTGTGCTACTAACAAACTGAAAGTATGAATTTAATTTCGTGAAGTACCTGAAACGTGTATTTGATTCACAAAGTCAAATAATTATTGTATTTTAAAAGTAATTCGGTCTTTAACTACAAGAGAAAGTTGTTAGTTGAACATTTACTCATTCATCTGGGAGTCAGGAATCCCATTGCTTGTAAACTGACTAGTCGAGACTTTAAAAAACTATAATTACATGACATAATTCTAAATGTCAAATTGATTTATGAGTTACGTCAAATCCTATTTATTGTATTAAGAAGTAAGGTAAGTACATAATTGAGCTATACCTGATAGTGCTTCTTTTTAATAGTTAGTAAAAGGGTATATTTAATTTGATATTAGTTGTAATAACACCGTAAGAGAGTGATATATTACAATATAAATTATGGAACAGTAGACTAATTTTCTAAATCTTCTGCGTCTCTCTTTTTTATATCAGGACGGTTATTGCATTTTTCGAATCTTGTAAGTACGGGAACTGGCAATCCTGAGGTATCCCAGCTGGGTCTGCACTACTTCTTCAGCTTATCTTAGAGAAACCCCTTAATCCAGTTATCATACAATCTGGTCTTTCTTGACCGCTCTTGTTTCTTCCGATCCGGATGCTAGTAAAGTATTCGAGGACTAGGGCTTTTTATTTTTATCAACTATAAGTGAACTAATCCGACTCTGGTGATAGGGCTGTCATCTTAGCCTACAAGGGAGGCTCTTTGCTACTAGTCAATATACAATAATAATAATAATAAATGACTTAATTTTCTCAGATACAGAAAAAAGGTGAAGTTCAACTAATGTTGTTCTTCCACTTAATCTAACATAATGTCCAGATAGGAACGTTAATGTAATGTTCCTCCATCATATATACTACCGAAGTTGAAATTACTTGAAATTTCGTGTCCACAAGCAAATTAACGCAATACTGCAACAAAATCTCAATTTTAACTGACGTTTGCCTTCTAAAACAACATACTGGCGACACTCAATTTCCATGGCAGCTTCTATTAAGCTTTGATTGCATATTTTCCACTTTTCTGCTTTGTAAAAAACTGTGAAAGTATGATCATAATTGGATTGGACCGACTAAGGTGACCCCTAAAACTTTTGTATTTACACTTGGACTCTAGGGTTAATACGGAGCCAATATTTTAACACTAATAATTTATGATGTCATTTCCTATCTTGCGCAGATAACATATAAACATGGTATGTAAAATACACGGCCTACTGAATTGTGTGACAAACGTCATCGTTTGTCAAACAAGTCGAAATCTCGACCGCTCTGGCTCGAGCGCTCCGTGTTTTACTGTGACCTCGGCTACAGCGGCGATCGCCACTCGCCTACAGAGATCGAAAGCTGGATCTACATAAATAAAAGATACGTATGTGGGTTCATCATAAAGAATTAAAAGGAAACCCAAGCAAAATTAAAAATGAAGGCAAAAAAGTTTACTGTATTACATGCTGTGTGCACTGCAAAATTTTAGATCGATATAATTCAATGTTGAACAACAAAATTGAATATAAGGATTATCATCAAAATATGAACGGCGACAATTTTAAAAGATGGATGTGAAGGATCAACTACCCCTGCCCTAAATTCAATGGATGGCAAGTCATTAGTGCTAATGGAAAATGCTCCATACCATTACATGCTGGTTGATAATCTACCCATCTCTCATACCCTCATAAGGTTAATTTCGATAAAGGGAATAGTAGAAAACCACTTTCGGATATCATAAAATCAGTTTTTGCCAATCAAAATTATTCAAAGAAGTTTAGTATGTCAACGATAAACTCGCCAGACGTCCAATTTTTTCCGGGGTAATCCCGTTTTAGAGTTTTGCCTCGCGTCCCGGGAAAAGTATTAACGGGATACTCTTTTCCCGTTTATTACACACGACATGAAAATCTTGAAATATACGAATAATTTACAACATATTTAATAATTTTCTATGCATCTGTTGCCCATCCGTTCTTATAATCGGTTAAGATGAATTTGATTGCACACCATTTTAGGTAACAATGTTCACTGTTCAATATGTGTTTTTGTTATTTATAGAAATTGTATTTTATCCATTTTATGAGAATATTCCATTAGCACTGAAATGTCATGATGTTGTGTTGTTTTTTGGTATTATTGAATAATAGGTACCTTTACATAAGAACATAATGCAGACATAGTATGTGTATTTATTTAATACTATAAAAATATACGATACTCCACAACTGGATGTCGTAGTTCCATGTTTTAGAAGTTTAATAGACAAGTAATAACAATACCATAAAAATCCACTTTTTCTATTAGGAGACTTGAATGCCCAAACTGGAGATAACGTAGTGCCTGGTGTAAACCAAAGATTTATTGAAAGCATATGCAACGACAACGAGGACAAGTTAACACACTTTTGTATAGATAATAACCTAAGGATAAACAACAGCTTCTTCGATCACAGAATGCAATACAAGTATACATGGGAGAACACGAGAGGACAACGCTCAGTAGTAGACTACATTATATCAAACAGAGAAATACATCCGACACAAGTAATTGACGTCAGAACGTTGAATTCATCAGACATTGGGAGCGATAACAAATTTCTCTTGTGCAAATACAAAGATCCAAATCGAACAACCTATATATCGAGAGAAACTTAATACAGAAAAGCTACAAGATGAAAGTATAAGGGATCTGTATCAACGAAGACTTGAAAGGTACATTAAGAATAACAAAACACAAATAAAAGAAACTCCAATTTCTCAATGGTCAAAAATAAAGGAAAACATAATAAAGGCATCAAAAGAAGCGGTAGGGACAAGGAAAGTAAACATCATAAAACAAACCAAACACCGAACACCTTGGTTTTATGCAGAAATAAAAGTACTAGCGGAAAATAATAGAAAAGCTTTTCTAGAATATAAGCAGTCTCAGACTAACCAGGAGTACGAAAAATATATACAAGTCCGAAATGATGTAAATTCGAAAATTAGAACGATAAAAAAGCAGTACTGGGAAAGATACACAGGACAATTTGAAAGACTTATCTTCTTCTTCTTCTTAGTCTAACATCGTGACCGACGTGTAGTGATTATGAGACGTCACTCTTCGTCCATGTTATAGATGACCCTTGCCGATTGTTTGTTTCGCGCGTTGCGGTTTCCAACTTCAAGTTAGTGAGCTTGGAAATCATATCGGTCTATCTGGTCGGCGAACGTCCGCGTCTATGCTTTCCTGTTGATCTTCCTTGGACAACTAGCTTCTCTATGTTCTCATTCCTATTGATGTGGCCAAAAATTCAAGATCCGGCCATATGTTAGAGAAGACAGTCGCTGTTGTGGACGAATTTAATTTAAGATTGAGATATTGGTCCTTCTAGCGGTCCAAGGTACACGAAGCATCCTACGCCAACACCACATTTCAAAGGCGTCTTTGCGTCTTCTATCAGCAGCATGTATTACCCATGCCTCTGAGCCGTAGGAAAAGACTGGAAACACCAATGTTTTTACCAGCTTGACTTTCGTGGTCTTTGTAAGGTTTCTGTCCTTCCATAAGTTAGTTGGATCATTGCGGTTTTTGCCAACTGAATACGTCTTCGGATCTCAGGTTCACAGCTGCCACACTTGTGCAGGGTGGAACCAAGGTATGTGAACTGTTCCACAACTTCGCAGTTGCCAATGTTTATAGGTTGTCTCCTATTCTCATTTTCTCGATCAACTATCATGATTTTGGTTTTGCTATAGTTTATTTTAAGGGCAAATTCTGCACTAGTATTTTCAAGTAAGTTTAGTAATTCGAGAAGTTGGTCTTCATCTTCAGCTATGAGAACAGTGTCATCAGCGAATCGAAGATTGGAGAATCTTTTCCCCCCGATCTTGATTCCGCCATTCCAGTTGTCTAGAACTAAGCGCATTACGAATTCGCTATATATATTGTATAAGAGTGGAGAGAGTACGCATCCTTGTCGAACGCCTTTACGAATCTTGCATTTTTCAGAGTTGACATTTTCGATCTTGACTACGTTAGTACTCCCTTCATACAGCTGTCTAATGAGAGTGATCAGGTGTTTTGGTACTCCCATCTTTTGGAGCACTTTCCACAGTTGTGACCATTTTACATTATCAAAGGCCTTCTCGTAGTCAACGAAACATAAATACATAGGAGTGTAGTATTCCCGAACTTTCTCTATAAGTCTCTATAAGACTTATACGGACAACAAAAACAGATCTGGCGACTCTTAAGAAACCAAAGAAGAGAGGTAAAAGAATATGTACAAACAACTAAAATATCTGATGATACATGGGTGAGCCATTTCAGGACACTATACACAGCATAAGAACTTATAGCACAAGAGACAAATAATGCCATGCAGATAATAGTAAATGTAGACAAAGAAGAACTAAACAGAGAAATGAAAGCTTTAAAGAATAGGAAATCACCGAGCACGGACGAAAACACGAATGAATTGATGAAATATGGAGGCAAAGCACTGACACAAGAATTGACCACCTTATTACAAAACATATTTAATACATCAACCATACCAGACGAGTGAAAATTAGCATCACAATCTTAATTTTCAAAAAGGATGAAAAACAAACACCCGGCAACTACCGAGGCATAAACCTACTAAATACATGCTTAAAAATCATGACCAAACTGATAGCTAGGAAATTATAGAAATGTGCGATGAACAGCAGTTGCTCTTAAACAACCAAAATCACCTTTTCTTGATTTTATTATTGCAAATTCTTTTACAATATCTATTATACAGTGTGATCCAGTCAGTTTCATCAAAGAGAGCAAGAAAAAGAGTGATAAACATATAAGCTGTATGTATAGTATAGATTGAAGCAATAGATAATAATTTTAGTTAATACTATGGTCTGTTTTTAAACTAGGAGGAGTGTTTCAAATATGGCGAGCTAAAACGTACCCATGTGAGTGGCAAAGAATGAGCAGGTTTTACAGAATGTTAATTCGTGTACATGTTGACATTTTACGTAATTTCTGAACACAGAATTTGACGTATCAGTTTTGTGTTTTTAAACTCTTTCTGTGCAATTCCAAAGTAAAAAAATCAGTTCTTAGTAGAGGTAAATTACTAAGCATCGTTAATATTCCATGTATTAATAAATATTTCGGTGTTAGTTTCCCCCCAAAGAAGTCTTAAGTCATTTATCTTTAGTCATACAGCAATGCATATTAAATATGTATAAGTAGACCAACTGATGAACCAGATATGAATATGACCACTATCGTATCTAAAATTGTCAATACAATGAGTAAGATGTCAAAGGGATTAAGAATTATTGCGTGAAAATTTTATATTAAGTTTTTAGACATCCACTGTATGTCAAACAATACAAGAATACAGGCAGACGAGTAAAGTTATCAGCCCCAAACAGATTGGAAGGGGACCTGGGATTAGGGCTGGGCAATATATCGATATATTGATAAATATCAATATTATTTCCATATTGATATATTGATATATGGAAATATCAAATATCGATACATCGAACATCGATATATGAAATATGGATATTCATCGATTTTAACATTTTTTTATATTTATCAATATATTGACTCTCTGTATCGAATATCGATATCTGTATATTTTTAGGATATTATAGATATTTATTTTTTCATCTCTTACTCGATGCCCTACTTTACTGTTAAGGTCTTCCATAATTATTACATCTCTTGTTTTACTTCTTGCTTCTTGTAATGCTATTTCCAAGTCGTTTTCTAGTTCGTCGACTGGTACAGACTCTGTTGGGGCATACACTTGCATGATTACTAGTTTTATAGGGTTTTACTTAATTTTAAAGTTACTGCAGCTACTCTTTCTGTATACTCTTGTCTTTCTTCTACTATATTTTTTAGTTTTTTATTGATGCAAAACCAGACTCCGACTTGCCTTGAACAATAAATTGGCGGTTTTTCTTTGCATTAGTTTTTCTCCTTCTCTTCTTGTTTCAGCAATGCCTAATACGTCATAGTTGATTTTCGTTAATACTTGTTCTAGTTCCTCTAGTTTAGCTTCTCCTTTAAGTGTTTTTACATTAAATACACAGTGAGATCTCCCATAAGCGGACACGCACGGTGCAAAAGTTTTTGTCCGGTTATTAGAGGTGTCCGCTTAAGGAAAACTTCAATTTTTATGTTTAAAAAGTTGTATTATGCAAAGGTATACGCGCTAACAATACAGATAAGAATAATAAAATAATTGAATCAAAGTTATGTAACAGTTGTTACAAAATCTAAAATACTCGTTTGACGTAAGGGTTTTTCTGACTGCTTATTATACTTTCCACATTATTTCTAAATATTTTGACAGTTTGAATACTTTAAAGTCATTACTTTCTTTAGCAAAGCATTTAAAATTTTTCACTGTTAATGCTTCCGTGTAGGTCTTGATTACATTCTCACAAATTTCTAAGTCACCATCGTTTTCTAATTCTGCCAACTGCACATCGACGGCAGTTGATTCACCTGAAATTTCGGTTACATCATCTTCCACGTTTATTTTTTGTCAGTGTTTATAAATTCGTCAGGGTCGGCGTCTTCGATTTCTGGGATATTTCTATACAGTTCAGCCACTACTGATAAGGGTAAATCGTCCTCTGGTTTAAATTGATTACAGTGACGTAACTTGATTCCCATAGACTCCGCGTCCGGGGACCCTGAGCGTAGTTTTCTTATTCTTTCCTTCCATAAAAGCAAGCAAGAAAAATTCTTCCTATTTTTATTTTTATCATAATGGAATGCCCACGCAAAAGGCAAAGTAGTTTTAAATTGCAGGCCTCTAAAATAAAGCGACATGAATTGTTTTGTAATATCGCGCATAGGGTAATTAAAGTGTCGAATTTCCTGCAGTCATAACGCTGATTTGAGTTGACTTCAATTAATACCGCCCGTATTGCAAAAGAATTCTATAATTTAACAAAATGATCATTAAATGTTGGATTTATGAATTTTTTTGACGCCTCACGACATTAGCTGGGCCTGCATTTTGAAGTGTCCGTACAATAGAGATTCACAGTCTAAAAATTGCCGAAAAATGGTGTCCGTGTCTGTTTAAGAGATTGTCCGTTTAATAGAGAAAATTCTATTAGTAAAGTTAATGCAAGCAAGTTGGTTCCCAACAAAATGTCCGTGTAAGAGAGGTGTCCGGTAAGGGAGATTTCACTGTACATATGTTCAGTTCACCTCACACAATGGTTGCTGTGCAAACACAAAAGGCACGCTCCAACTTTGTATCCCGAATCCGGGGCAAGTTGAGCATTCTACCGCCAGATGCAAAAACATAAAGCACCAGCCTCTACACCGCAAGGTAAAACGAGGTTATTGATTATACATACATACATAACATTCAGTTTTAATGTTTTTGTTTGTTCTTTACTCTCTCTTCTTTTATTGTTAGAAGATAGGGGGCTTTAATCTCTTACCTCCTTATTGATCAAAGTTACTCTAAAATTTGTTTGAGTTTTAATAATCGTTTCATTCCGGTCCATTTGGGTAGGGGAAAAGGAACGATAAAGGAAGAGTTAATAAGCTTTGCAATAAAACATAGGTTATACAGGGTGTCCAAAAAATGGCGGATTAACTCTACGGTGCGTTACTTGGGGATGCCTAATGAACCTGGAAAAATATGAAAAAAATTCCTTGGGCCGTATTTTTCGAAATATTTCTGGTCAAAGGTGGGTAATAAAATCCATTTATTTAAATAACTAGTGTATAATTCTAGTGCCAAATATATCTGGGACTTATTAAAATATCTGTTTTTTTAATATTCTTGGGATTTAACTAAATTGTTTTCAATATTTAAGTATTTTAAAAAACTGATTTCCTCTTGAGTTTGTCAATAACTAAATATGGCAAACAGGCTTTGTATAATAATAATATAGAAAATCAAGCTTGGCATTGAAATATTTGTTGTATGAATAATATGTTGGTGGCACTGTAAGTCTATGTCAAATTCGAT
This sequence comes from Agriotes lineatus, assembly GCA_940337035.1. Classification (NCBI taxonomy): domain Eukaryota; kingdom Metazoa; phylum Arthropoda; class Insecta; order Coleoptera; family Elateridae; genus Agriotes; species Agriotes lineatus. The sequence goes on along the minus strand of CALNHX010009656.1, from coordinate 35,872 downwards.
GTTAGTAGGTTAGGTTTTGCTTCAGTTTTGACACAGATTGACGCAAAACCTAACCTACTAACCTCGAATTTGACATAGACTTACAGTGTCACCAACATATTAACAACTTACTATGGATACATTTTTGATTGAGAAATTGTTGCAGTATCAATGTTGCCAGATTTATTTTTATTAATTTCGAAATATTTCGAAAAATACGACCCAGGGATTTTTTTTTCATATTTTTCCAGGGTTTATTAGGCATCCCTCAGTAACGTACCGTAGAGTTAATCCGCCATTTTTTGGACACCCTGTATATAACAAACTCCTTCTTTAAAGCTAGAGCAGGCAGGTAATGGACACGGAAATCTCCTAATGGTATATATAGAAACGAAATTGACTTTATGTTAACTACAAATAAAGAAATGGTCACAAAATCAGGCATAACAAACAAGTTTGAAATATTAAAAAAAAGAAACAGATAGTAAAGCGAAAACAGAATATGCTGAACTAGATAAATTCATTAAAAAGGAGATCAGCAAAGACTTAAGAAGCTGTGAAAAAAGCAAAATTGAAATTATAATCGAAGAAACTTGCTGAACTAGGAAACTAAAGAAAGAGCTGGAGAATGGAAAACACTGAATAAGTCAACTAACAGACAAAACTGGGAAAACACAAAAATAAAGAACGAAAATAATACAGATAGCAACAGAATATTATAAAGATCTATTTAAGAGCGATAAGAAAGCAAACAAAGCTGAAAAACAAGAAACATTGGTAGAGACAAAAGAGGAATGGCAACAAATCGAAACGGATGAAATAAAGTAAGAAAGTAATAACCAGATTAGGTAGAGAAAAAACACCAGGTATAACAAAAAAAGACATAAAAGCCTTACCTCCAGACGGCATTGAAATCCTAAAACTACCTATATAACAAAATATGGTTGGAAGATAAATTACCAGAGCAGTGGAAGAATGCTACTATAAACTTAATAAATAAAAAAGGAAACGGGACGAAATAAAAAACTACAGGCCTATAAGTTTAATCTCTACAACCTACAAATTATTTGCAAAAATCATTAAGGAAATAATCATCGAAGCATTAAATATAAACCAACCTCCAGAACAAGCCGGTTTCAGAAGTGGTTACTCCACTACTGACCACTTACAGATAGTAAATCAAATAAACTGCTCAAGTACAGGTCTAAAGAGTAGCTTCAGCACTGCGAAAACATTAAGTATTATAGTGCACCCAGAATGTGTAGTTCAAAACGTGACCACCGAACTTCTGTAGATGGCGCCAAGTGGACAAGCCGCCACTGTGCTACAATGCTTGGAAATTTTGCAAAGTGGAAAATCGCCACCTTTCGCCAAAACCAAATAGCGCATGAAGGTGCTCGGGACCTTAGCAACAACTTTGCCCCCTTTCAAAATTTCGATATCTGTAGCCGTTCGAAAGTTACAGGCGATCCAGACAGACAGACAGACAGACGGACGGACGGACGGACGGATGGACGGACGGACAAAACGTTCGCATAAGTACGCTGAAGCTACTAATAATCGAGAAGTGTAGCGAATATAATAAACCTATACACTTAGCCTTCGTTGAATACTCTAAAGCATTTGATAGTCTGGAACACCTGCCAATGTCAGAAGCACTCAAAAAACAAAATATTCCTCGAAAATACATTAAGATTATACTCGTAGAAGAAATATACAACCAAGGAAAGGCAAATATCAGATTAGAGAGGGAAAATACTTCCATCTAGAAAGAGGTGTACATCAGGGCGATCCTCTGTTGCTAAATCTTTTCACCTGCACACTAGAGCAAATATTTAGAAACTTAAATTGGGAAAAGCAAAGTGTAACATTTAATGGGAAAAAACTGTCAAACCTGATATTTGCGGACGACATAGTATTATGAGTTGAGAGCAGAACCTTACTAAAGCAAATGCTAGAAGAGTTAAGTATAAAAAGCGCTAAACTTGGTCTAAAAATCAATTTTGAAAAACTAACATTATAACGAACAGGAAATCAGAAGATATCGTCTTGGACAGACAAAAAGTTAAATACATAAAAGATCGTCTACCTTGGACAACTAATTTTATTTGACAGTAAAACTGAAAGAGAAGTGCGAACACAGATCGATCTTTAAAAAAACATTTAAAAACAATAGGTATTTCAAATTCATTAAAACGAAAAGTGTTTAACATATGCACTATCGCAACTCTGACATATGGTTCCCAAACTAAACAATAAACTAAAAACAACACAGTCGAAAATGGAACGATCAACAGTAATACCCCAAGTACATTAAAATAGCTGATTAAATTTTGATGTTTTCTGTCCGAATGTTTTGCTAAGAAATTTGTCAAGTAAATTTGCTGCTCAACAAGAAGGTGGAAGAGAGGTCATCCAAAAGTTATATGGGATGAAGAAATAGAGCAAATGGGAGGAAAACTTTGGTGTAAGAAGACAACAGACAAAAGGAAATGGAAAAAAGAGGGGGAGGCTTTTGCCCAACAGTGGAACCAAATAGGCTCATAATAATAATGATATATTAGTAAATATTAAATTAAATTAAATTTCAATATAATTTTGATATGTAAATTTTAATATTGCGCACCCCTACCTGGAATTATTAAATTAAATAGTGAAGGAATAAATATCTCCGTGCGCTGATAGTGACACCAGTTCATCTGAGAATTGGGATGATGATTAGACACTATTTCTTTCTAAATTTATTTAAGTGTGGAAAACGAATGTATAACTTAAGAAGAGCGTTTGTTTAGCCTATCGTGCAAAAACTGTAATTATATAAAAAAAATATGTACAATAAAATATTATAGCTATTAAATGTAAATAAACAAAATGCATTATAACGTTTACAATTATTTTAAATGCGCTTGTTAACATTAAAAATGAAATAATTTTTTTAATTTGCTAGATACCAAATGTTTTTAGTTTATGTTTTGATGAAAATGTATGTAAATTAGGGTTTCCAATGTACTCCTAGTTTAAAAACAGACTATAAATATACGGTACCCCCACCCAAGAAAAGCGCCCTTCCGTGCTTTCCAAGAATACTTCGATACTCAGCATCACTCCGTTTCGCTAATACAATGAAATGCTATGATCCAGTTATTTATAAAAAAAAAAAATCTGGTGTGATACACTCACACAACTTCCTTTTACAGTGATCTTATAATTAGTCAAAAATTTCATTTTTAATTTTTAAACATTTGTTAAAAATTTTCAAAAATTACAAATTCTACAAATTTTCTCTAGAATTTTAAGGTGAATTCAAAAATGTAATAATATACCGGGTGTTTTATTTAAAATAGGAGTTAATAAAAAAATAGAAAAAAACAAAAGAAACCCACTTTATAAGTATTCAACTGGAAAATCACCTATCTCACATCAATACACATTAAAAATGTAAGAAAAATTTAAAGTTTAAAAAAATCGTTGGAGCCGTTTTTGAAAAAATCGAAAAAAACTGAAAAATCACAAGAGTAAACACCTACTTCCGGTTATGCGATTTTCTTCAAAAGCTTGCTGTCTCATCTACATAGTACACAAAACTTATATATGAAGTTTCAACGCCATACCTCTTTTCGTTTTTGAGATATTCTGTTCACAGACAGACGCACACACACACAGACAGACCAATGAAAAAAATATGTTTTTTGGGATCAGGGGACTCTAAAACGTGAAGATTCGTTAAAAACTCAATTTCGAATTTTTGGGGTGAATCCAATACTTCCTTTATAGTAAAAGGAAGTAAAAAAAACAAAAACAAAAACAAAATTTTTTGCCGACGACCATATCTCAAAAGTTGATGTCTTCATTTTCGGAGGACCTATCGTATGAAAACGATCCAAGACTTCAGGAAGGTTCCTGGCGACCGCAATCGTGTACACATACGAACATACATCCCCCGCACAGCACGTTTAAGCACCCTCCAATACTGATCTAGTGGGCTAGGATCTTCACCAAAAGATCCGCACCGCTGAGACGGAGATTTGATATAGTGGGTTTATTAGTCGGTTGGTTCGAATTTTAGAGATATTTGACTCAGAGTGGTTTTCGATATGAGGGAATTTCAATACTTGGTACACTTCGTGTCGAAGTAATTAAGGCTTCTAAGGAGTAATGTTCGCAACCAATTATACATACAGTGCTAAATTATTCCAAAACAGACGAAACTTGTTTTCAATTTCTTGACCTCAGCAATAAATTCAAAGTAGGCCTCCCTGCAGTAAAGAACTGTTAAGGTTAATCAAATTTGACCTTCATGTAGTTATTCGATCTAAAGAACACAGATAATTAATTATTAGGATTTTCGTTTTATTATTTCATGACAAATATTTTAAAACCTAAAGTCTTCTTTAAAAATGTTTACATGCTAGTCAAATTCTATATTTATTATTAAACAAAAAGTTCATCGACAAATACTGTATCTCTTTGGTAGGCCTCACAAACTTGTTAACAAAATGATTTTAGCTTATTTTATTTAACTATTCTATGGCCTACGTCGTTGTCGGTTAGGCAACTCATATAACAAGCGCCGTAAGACTTTCTACCTGCAGAGGGATTATGGGCTGATAATTGACATAATCTGTTAGTGATACTTATCTTGTAATGATTTTAAAAGTGAATGTTTCATTTTGTTTGAAATATAAATATAGATTAGTGGGCTAAATGGCCCATTGGTTATGTAGGTCCTCACTTGCTCTAAAAACCCCAGCTAATAACAGAACTACTATTGGTGATCTCAATTTTTAAATGGAATTTCAAAAATCAATACTTTCCAAAAAATAGTTGACAAGAAAGGTTAATTCTGCACATATTTAGACTGACAATAAATATCAATAAACATTTTAAATTGTTTGCACTCCCGGGACTAGACGACCTACTTTAGGCATCATTTTGAGGGACCAAAGTGCCACTTTTAATCGCTGAGGGATCAAAAGTGGAACTTTGGTCCTTCACAATGACATTATTTACAACATTACCTTAGTTACTCATCTACATTTCCTAAGCCATACATTTTTCCGAATTGAACGTGTAAATTTTAAAACCAGCAAAATCAGATTTATTTCATGATTTGTAATCCGAGAGTGCAAAAAATAGCATATATACCTGAGGACCAAAGTGCCTTTGATCCCTTGAGTGATTATTGCGTAAAGTAAAACTTAAAAGCATATGCGTATAATGTATGTAATGTATTGTAATGTCTAATGTATGATACAAATGTAATCTATAAAACAAAACTATAATAAAAAATGGAGATTTGGCACGTCAGCAGTGATATAAATAAAAATGTGATAAATTCTTTTATCTTCATGGGTGTTCTTATAGACTACTAGCATTGATTATTAATACCCGTTCTTCGTACGGACTACATGTGTTCGTTTTTTCTTCTAAATCTTAAATGAATTTTAGAGGGCCCTCCTCCCCCGTCGCTTAATATGCTAGATGCCTAAACTAACAAACGCTGCAGAACAATATTGTAGATAAAAGGGAAACACTATTATTCTGAAAAAAGTTTTCCATAACTTTTTATGTATTACGTATCCCCTGTAAATGTGTATGTAACTGTCATTCCACTTTTATAGTTTGATAAAACTATAGTTTTAGTATTTCGAGAATAATATAAAAAAATATATGTACCGTATTAAATGTTGTATTCATACATTATAGCACTATACCCGTTTCCACCACTTGGGGGTGGAATTTCAACAATCCTATTTTATTCTACATTAGACTCACGGCAAAAAAGCTTATTCTTTAACTCCTTCTTACTTTTATCCCATTTTTACTGCATTAGGAAAGAAATTTTGAAAAAACTAAACCATTTTTTGAAGATCTAAAAAACAAATATGCCCAAATACCACGGTTTGACTCAATAAGCACAGAAGAGATGAAAGGTTCTATAATTGACCGCTGAATCCAAATTCGCACCTTTAGGAGTTGATTCGTGCACAATCCTAAATTTCGTTTTTAGGAACGCGTATAGGTAACCTTTCTAAGTAAAAACCAAATCGATATATTATCGGGCCTTAGAGATATTGAGGAATTCGTGAGAAGACATTTTACCCCTTTTTTCCCTTTAGGAGGAAATTTGAAAACTCCTTTCCTAGCACTTCCCTACGTAAGGAAAGGACTTCTTGCCAAACTTCCTGATACCAAGGATTACTACGGCTCTGCGTTGTTGAGTCGGTGCTTTATCTTTTATTCATATAATTTGTATCAGAATAATATTAAAAAAAAACTTTTAAACCTATTTCTAAAAATTTTAAAGAAGTCTAAATGCCAAAAACTAGTGTTTTAACACAACGAACACAGGATATACAATGGGTTCTATAATTTACCACATATGAAAATTCGTACCTTTAGGGGTGGATTAGGGAAAATTCCTAAAATACGTTTTCAGACATTATAGGAAACCTTTGCAAGTAAATGCTATGTAGATATCTTATTATTATTATTTATTAATAAACGGACGTGCAGTCCTTATATACAAGAATACACATGTTTTGACATATGAGTAGAAAAAAAAAATTATAATTTGCAAGCAATAACAAATTAAATTTTAACATTTATATCAATTAACAAAACTAACCAAAACTAAATACCGAAAATTTAACATCATTCAAATTTCAAAAGGATTTCCCTCAAACTAGTATTTAATTGTGAATAAGGCTGACTAAATAAGTCAGTCGACAGCTCATTGCATATTTTGCACATTCTCGACAATGGGTTGTTCGCTAGATATGAGGAATTATAATTTCTGATCGCAAAAGTTAACCCTTTCCAAAAGTAAACGACAATCCATTTTGCCTGCTATCAATTAAACAAGAAAAATGGAGTCGCCAAAGTTTCTCAATGATCTTAGAGACGATACATTCAACTGTCTAGCAATAAAACCATACTCATGATCAACAAACGGATCAGGTAATTGCATTCTTGATGATATGATTCTAAAAAACTTATGCTGGATTGTTTCAATCCTGGTGCAATCAGTACTATAATACGGCGACCATACTACTGAAGAAAACATTAGAATTGGTCTAACCAAAGATACGTACAGGGATTTAAGCACTGTAACTGAACGAAAACCCAAACAAGTTCTCCTCACAAAACCTAGCATTTGGTTGGCCTTACGAACAACTGAGTCAACCTGCTCCTTGAATGTCATCTTTGAATCGAAGATGACACCCAAATCCCTGATAGATGAAACTCTAGAGATAGGCATTTGATCAATTTCGTATATAAATTCCATGGGTGATGTAGAACGTGAAAAAGTTATGCTTTTGCACTTAATAGGATTTAACACAAGTTGATTGTCTGCGCACCATTTTGAAAAGGCGCTAAGTGCAGCTTGTAGGCATTGAAAGTCATCAGGTTTCGCAATCGTCTTGAAAATTTTGCAATCATCTGCAAATAACAGCTATTCGACGTTTTTCAAAATAAACTTTACATTATCTATAAAGATGATGAATAATAAGGGGCCCAAGTGAGATTCTTGGGGAACGCCTGAAAAAACTCTGATCTCTCCAGACGTCAAATCCCTGTATTTTACAAATTGAGTCCTATCGGACAAATAACTCATAAACCATTGTAAAAGAGAGCTTGCTATTCCGAAGCATTTAAGTTTTTGGATAAGTATAACATGGTTGACTGAATCGAAGGCTTTACTGAAGTCTGTATATATTGTTATAAATGTCAAGCAACATGGTTTTAAAAACCCCTCGTTTGGACACCATATATTATATTCAGTAATGTCATAAACAAACTGACTAACAATCACTATAAGCCCCACGTTTTTGGGCCACCAATTTTTTATACAATGGCTATATAAGCTACACGTTGGACTATCCATATATTTTATGAAATGTAATGCACCACTTTAAACTAGCCCTTTATTAATGCAATGCCCTTTCTAATTAAATAATAATTCCTTTTTAAAATCAAGTTCTCTTATCTCAGGTGGTTCAGCAAATCAAGATCTCTATTAATTGAATTTTAATATTACAGTTAATGACATTTGCTGTCAAACCGATTTTCAAAACTCATCAAGCCAGGTATTGACAATTGTATATTATCTTAACACACATATTAATCAATTCTCCTAAGTAAGTGATAAATCAAGTCTATTTGAACACCTTCTTGTACTAATTGTTATTTAAAAAACTTTCATTAACTCTTTACACAAACCTTAATACTTTCTCTTGCTTTTTCTGCTAAACTCCAACCAACAACAGATCCCAATATCGTCAGACTGCAAAACTTACTGCACACTCCTCAAATAGTGGCACCCAGAATGGCACGTGAACCCCTTTGACTGCGTCCATCCAGAATATCTCGCGCACTGCTTACAGAATCCAATCCTCCCTCCTTGCAAACGTCACCATCAACGCATTCAACCTCTGGTAAGTTCCAATCTTATGAAGTTCCAAATTTAACCTTGTTCCTTTTTATAGCTATTCCGATGTCTACAGCAACACTTACAACTTATCCAAGTCAATTAGTTACTTGTAAGAATCTCCAATAATATCTTGTATACTCTCCAATCCAAATGTATTCAATTAATATAAACTTCTGTATGTTTATTTCCAATTGACTGTACTTGTATAATCTCTTGACCGATTATGTACCTCCATAAGTTCCAATTAACATTTTCATTTTATCTCACCACGCAGATTTGTTTAAGACCCTTTTTAAATTTGTATTTACCAAAATAATACAAATTTAGGCATAACTTTCTAGTTTTATTTACAGAATGCTTTAATTCAGAAAATACATGTCTGTTTTTATGAGTTGTTTATATAACTAACTTAAACAAAATTTTTCATTCATGTTAGATACAATTCTTATTGCACACTTATTTATTTTAAAAATCCTATTATTACATGCTATTAATTATTTATCATTCTAACAAATACATTTGTCAATTGTAACCTTGGCTTGAACTTTTTCAAAATTTTCTGTAACCATTAAATTAGTATTCAATTAATATCAAAATCTCCTCTCTCATTGTCTCAATTAAATGTATTTATAATGTTTAAAATTTAACACCCATCAAGATTTAATTATAGCAATCTTCCAAATTTATTCGTTTTAAATATTTCTTTATTGTATTTGATTACACTGCCTCATGTATCATAACAATATACTATCAACTTGGCATTTATTTTCAAAAGAATTAAGTAAATAGTCAGTATAATAAACCAAGTTGGCTTCTATTGATCTGCCCTTGACAAAGCCATCTTATCGGGTTTAAAAGATATTAAAAAATTTGTGAAAACGTTTTTCCCTTTTCAGCTCTTATAATAATAAAGGTGTTGGGATGTCGAACCACTCCACGATATCGGTTTATGGTTAAAGAAAACCTACGAGGTCATCGGTCTTCTTTCAACGAAGAACTTCAGCAAGTTGTCAGCAGTTTTGTTGAAGAAAAAACATACTTCTATGCTAAAGAAATATCACAACTACCAAAAAAGTGGGAGAAGTGTTTAAAGTTAGATGGTGACTACATTAACAAATAAGAACTAAGTGCTCTAAGACTTTTCCTCCTACCCTATCCAGATTATTAATACAGTGTCTCTCGTATTTCAAAACATCGACTGAAGATGCGGAGAATAATAATAATAATAATATATTTGTACAAAACGGACTTACGTCCAACTAGTACATCATTCAAAAGTTAATTGTACAGTAATCCTTAATAGTATATCTATTTACACTTAGTGAATTAATACATATACTATGTTCCGAACAGTAATTGTTTTAATTTAATTTTGAATACATTGAGTGAAGTATTAAATATGTCTAAATGTATATCATCCGTCCATTTGTTGAAAGTAACACAAAGATTTGTTATACAAGATTGTGTGTATATAGATCTATGAAACTGGATATGCAGCAATTCTTTTTGTCTTGTATTTTTGTTTGGAATCTTAAATAATATTTGGCCTAGTAGGGGAGAGCAGTCAATAAGGTTTCTGATGATCTTGAACACTAACAAAACATCATTTAGTTCATAACGGGAATTTAAAGAAAGTAGGTCGCACATTACTTCACACTGATTATAATTTGGTTCGTATCTTAAGCCTTTCTTGAACATGTAGTACCTGATAAAATGTGTGTTGAACTTTTTCAAGGAGTTCTTTGTATGTTACTTGATAAGGATGTCAGATGGGGGAGCAGTATTCTAGTATGCTGCGCACTAGACTAAAATAAAGGCACTTTATAGTTTCCACATTTTGAAAATCTGTGGTTTGTCTGGTCATGTATCCGAGCATCCGGCTTGCTTTTTTGATAGTCAGCTCCATGTGGTTCCGGAATGACATATCACACTCAAATACAATTCCCAAGTCTTTGATTTCATTGACTTTTTTGAGTTTAGTACCTTTTAAACTATAATTGTAAGTAAAAATTTCTTTGGTTTTGAAGAAGAAGTTTTGGAAAAGGAGAACTCAGCCGCCCCCTAAGCCCTGTCGCCCGGGTGCCGTGCACCCCCACTTAAGACGGCCCTAGATATAGCTGTCTGTATAATTAGCAAACACAAAAAATGCTATTTCTGCATGGCTTTCTTTATGTAAGCAATGCAGGCCGCAGTCAAGGTATAGTAAACAAATAATAAATAGCATACAATAGGCCCCAAAGCGGGGCTTTTTATGTTAAATCAGTAAAGTGGGTCAGTTTTTGGACAAAATAAAAATCAGTACAGGCAGTAAAAATTATGTACTATCCCGCTTAAAGCAGAACAAATGGTCAGTTTAGCTATACGTCTAGTGAAGATAATGAACATGCATTTTAATAAATTATTGCTTCTTTTTTACATTAATAATTACTTGTCAATTATTGTTAATTAAATTATATCGGCAGCGTTTTTTCTTTCTAAATTTAAAGCTTCACTTTAATAGTTTTGTACCATTTTTTAAAGAAATACGCCTAATGAATGAATAATATATTACACTTAAGTCGCTCTAAATAGCATTTCAATCAAACGAACATTGAAATTATGGCATTTTATATTCTTATGTCTTGATATTTTCTGTTTCCACAACTATAATACCCCTTTTTCTCTAAGACAACAATAAACAAAGACGTTTATGCCAGTGAATGTTTAAGCAAGCGTTTATTGTCATTAATACGTGCGCATATTCCTGTGGTTTCTGATCTAATTTGACTACGTACCACTATTGTAGATATATCGTAGTGATACGAAAAAAACAAGGTTGACTTTATCGAAACATCACATAACCCATCAAACTGTCCTGAACTATGCCCCATTGAAAAATGTTATACAAAGATTAAACAGCAGCTAATGAAACACTGTGAGGAAGCAACTTCAGAAGCAAATTTTAAAAGAAAACAATTTTGGATGAGTGCAATACTACCATGTGTTAAAAAAAACTCATTTAGGGTAGAAAGATAGAAAATCTAGTCATGTCTTAACACGATTGCATTTTGTTTATGAAAACATCTGTCACTGTGACAGGTAAAAGTTTACACTGCATTAAGTTTAATTGTATCAAGCAAAAGGAAAAATAAGATGGCATGTACACACAACGAGTGTAATAATCATAACGGTCAATAAAAATTGTTTTTGTTAAGTGTTATGTATATTTTTAGGAAAATATTTCAAGGTCAAGCTGTAATTTAGTTCTCTCTGACTTGGTAGTTCATTTGCATCAATGGGTATATCCATAATATTTAATAACTAGTATATTGCTAGCGGCTATGAGTTGGGGGGTCACGAAGGAAGTGAGACAGACAACCAACTCTTCAATGTATATGGTGAGCTGTGCGCAAGCGTGGCGGCGTCGTCCGCGCGGTGGGGGAAGTAAACCTTCCAGTCAAGTTTAAAATTCGCTTCTAAAGGCGGAGTTTGAATTCTCTGGCATGCACACTTGACGTGTTATACTCAGAGTGAGATTACGTTGGCGCCGTAATGTTTTCGGCCGTTTCCAGGCCCCGCTAGCAATATACCAATGGGGCCATAATTATACCGTGTGTCCACAGGAAGACGCACCATAGGGATAACCTAATAGAATAGAAAGATAGGGTAATGCTGTGATCGCCGGCACGCTAAAACGGTGTTTTCTAGCTTCTGACTCGCCACTGTATGAAACAATATTGTTATAAATGGTACAAGAAAAGGGACGGTGGTCACAGCACTGGTTGATATTTATATTCTATTAGCATTATCTTATCTCTATGGTGCGTACTCCTGTGGACACACGGTATATAACAGCAATGAGATAACATGAATAACAAAATAGAATGCTTGAGTAAGAAAGAGATGGCCATACGAAAAAATTATTTTAGTAGGCATGTTTAGTTGACAAATGTCATAATTAAATTATGCTTCAAGCCTTCTCGAATATTTGCTACTATGTTTATCTCTTTCTTACTCAAGCAATACGTGTTATCTTCTTGTTCATGTTATCTCATTGCTGTTATATATAATTGTGGCCCCATCGGTATGTATAATACATATATGGGTATATCCAAGGCAGTCTATATTGTTGCAGGCCATAACAGTGGCTCTGTTGCCAGATTGTGTGCTAGGCCATTCCAAGACACACTAAGTTTTGTTTGTTTGAAATATATTTTGACATTAAAAACCAAATTTTGACAAGGCAGTTCATATAAGTTCCAAAAATGCCTTTGAAGTGTTACGTACCAAGCTGCAAGTCAACTTAAGCTTCATCAGTTGCTCCATATATTAGCGTGTTCAAGTTTCCATGTAATGAAATGGTGGCACAAAAATAGAAATACATTTTGCATTTATAAAACTGACAGATTCGAAAGGCTAGTGTTGTGTGTGTAAAGCACTTTAAAAGAGCCGATATAAAGGGTATAAGATGAAGAGACTTGTTCTGACTGTAATATCACTAGCTTCCAGGCAAGTTATTTTGAATTGCTGTTTTAGATTAAGTCAAAATTAGTAGCAATTTACTTGCAATGGAGAATTAGGTACCTACCCATTAGGAATTGTTTTTAAATCGAATATTACGGTGAAGTGACGCACTGCGATGTAAATAGCAGTGATTTTATAGTTTTGGTTTTAACTGGAATGCATCACAATGACAGGGATAGTGCACTGACAGATTGTTCATTTAGTGATCAAAACTAGTAATTTTTTCTTAAAGGTTGGCACAGCCATGTTGCCATATTGTGGTAAGCCATTCCAAAGATCATTTTACACGCCCAGTGTCATGGCCTGGAACAATATAGACCGCCTTGGTATATCTCAAGTTACGGCAAACTTCAATTTGATCATGGCATGCTGGGAATGAGTTTTTTTTATTGTATGTGTTGAGAGCTGAAAGTGGATTCTTGCCATTTGCACATGAATATAATCATGCAAAAGCGACAAGAGCACTTTTAGCTCGAAATATACATACCATTTTTTCGATTACTGAGCATATTATTCAGGCAAAAATAATCATATTTAATTTTATTAAAAACATAAATTAACAATAAATTCAAATTACTCACGTATCCGATATATGATGCGATTAGTTAAACAAATGACAAGCATTATCAAAGAAACATTGGATCCTGACCTGAGCAACTACACTTGCGTGCATAGAAATCGGCCCGCTGTACACTTTTGACCGTAACCATAATTTTTTATTAAAATCTATTCATCAGATCAAAAAATATATGCTGTTTGAAAGACAAATTAAAATACTTTAATATGCGTTCAAATTTATCAAGAGTGATTATCGTTTATATGCGTAACAACCGGTAAACAAATGAAACGTATTTCTGTGGTGGTTATAAGGAGAATAACAAACTTGTGAAAGATTGAAATTATTGCCTTTGCAATTGAAATTTGCACATTATTTGCTTTTCATAATTTGATTAATTTTCAAATGTGTTAGTGTAATGCATACTACACAGGAAAAAGCCGCCCAAGTAATTGCCTTCATCGACAATGGACATAGCCAGCGACCTGTTGCTCGACTACTGGATATGATAAGAGTGTGCCAACGTTATGAGGAGACTGGATCCTTTCGTAGGCGACCGGGAACAGACAGAAAGCGATTTAAAACGGCTCGTGATGACCGCTTTATTGTGTCAACAACATTAAGAAATCGTCACCTTAATGTGGTTCAAGTGCAACAACAGCTTCGTGATATACGAGGAGTGGCTATTAGTTAGTGGACCGTAAGACGAAGACTGCAAGAAAGTAACCTGACCCCTAAAACGCCTGCGATTGGTCCAAAACTTACCCCAGCTCATCGTCAAGCACGTCTGCGTTTTGCACGGGAAGGGGTCTGTTCTGTTCTCAGATGAGATCAGGATATGCCTCTATGGTGGCGACGGAAGAAGAAAAGTGTACCGGAGACCAAGAGAGCGATTTGCAGAATGCTGCATTGAAGAGCGGATTGCTTATGGAGGTGGTTCCTGCGTGATCTGGGGTGCAATTTCTATGGGAGCACAAACCGACCCTGCTTTCATCCGTAGGGGCGACCGACGTCATGGGAGAGGAGGTTTAACGGGTGCTAGGTATATCAAGGAGATTTTAGCAGTTCATGTGGTACCTTACGTTGACATTGGAGACGAATTTCTTTTTATGCATGATAAAGCGAGGCCGCACACTGCAAGAATCGTACAAGATTTCATTACAGAAGTCGGTTTTCGGGTTATGGAGTGGCCAGCACGCAGTCCCGACCTAAACCAGATCGAACATTTATGGGCCTAACATCCCACAAGAAACAATAGCGAACTTGATTTGATCTATGCCTAATCGTATGAGAGATGTTATTAGGGCAAGAGGGGGTCATACCCATTATTAAAAATTAAGAGTTAAGTTAGATAATTGTCAATAACCATACTTCTTTTCGAAATAAAAAAAATTTGTTTCATGTATTAATTTCACTAAGAAGTCGACATTGATTTTAATAATTTTTTAACTCATATTAAAGCATATTAAATTGTCTTTCAAACAGCGTATATTTTTTTTTGATCTGATGAATACTTTCTAAAAAAAAATAGTTAAAAGTCAAAAGTTTACAGTGGGCCGATTTCTATGCACGCAAGTGTATTTTGCTCACGCGAAAACCCATAACTCTCGGCAAGCGGCAAAATGCTCGCTGAACAGTGAATGTCACCTTTTCGTTATCAAATGACAGAAAAATCTACTTTCGATCTTAGTTGTCAAAAATAGTACATTGTGTGTCTAGGACGAAAAGCGTAACATTCCCGGAAGACTGAATAACAACACAGGAGTCTGGAAATGCAGCTTTTTGTCCAAGATACACATACTATTTTTCCGCTGATTGATATGAGTAATTAAAAAAGTTAGGAAAACCTGTCTTTTTTCGAAAAATATTTCCTGCTTAGGACGAGAATATTATTCCTGTAGTTTTATTGTAAGTTACCTAGCAACGGCTGATGTAATGGAATGTTTGGCTTTGCCATAAATAACCAATATAATACTTTCGGGTTTTCTACGGACTTTGCTCAACAAAATTGTATCAATAATGTGTTAATTCTAGTACGTTTGGCGTAAACATAAATTATTTTTAGTTATTTAGTAATACGTATTAACCCTTTACTACTTTTCAAATGCATAGTAGATATTTTTTGTTCAATTGAGTTTGTATCTTTTATTTGTAAAACAGTGGCGACAGTTTTCTCTGGGACAAGTACTAATGTATTATTATACTTTACCATATTAACGTTACCTTAATCATTGGACATTTTATTAAACTTCTGCATTATAAAATACTTATACTTGGACGAGATTCCTCTAAAATTGTTTCCTCTCGCATTAAATAACACAGTTATATTATTTTTGTTCGTATTATAAAATAGGTATGGATAGAGTTAGTTTAAATATTCTAGACTTGTATTGTGTAAAAAGCAACTTCATTATTATTTGAATAATCACTGCTATGGGATTGTAGGTCAAATAATCTAATTTTAATTTTTAATGTAGGCAACCAATTTTACATCACTCTATTTCTCGTATCTTGGCCCTTTAAATATATGGAATGGAGCATTTGGAAAACGTTATATCTGTAAAAAATGGAATTAAATTGCCTGTGCTAATAATAACTTAATTAGGACGAATCTCACACGAACAGGAAAGCGTACAATTTAACCTCGTCGCCAGCTACGAAAATGCGCCTTCGTTACAAATGTTACAATGCGCGTAACCTCAAAAGGCTGTAAGTGACACATTTTTACACTTGAATGGCATGGAGAAGTACAGTTACAACAATTTCACTTTTCAATGCACAGATAACCAATTGTGGATGGGAGCCGTGTTGTTGTAATTTTCTTCCGTTATTTTCCCCACTACAGAACAACAAAGCGCCAGTGCCAGTGTATCCGAATATCACCGGAATAATACGGCTTTTTACGAATGTAGCTCTGTATCGTGACGTCATATAATTAGAGTAAATACAAAGTAGACGATGGTGCCAGAGGCGTGCTGTTTGTAATACGGTGTGATAATTGTGATTTTAAAATGGATAACAGTGCAGTTCAGGTAAAAAATTATGTTTATAGTAGATGTATTGTGTGTGCATGTTGTTCAGCTGCTAATTTAACAAAAACATTAAATTTTAATTATGAAAAGTTAAATGTTATTGAATATTAATTTTATTGGTACATTTTTATTTCGCATTTACAACGTGTAAGGCTTATTATCGAAAGCGCAAGGTCAGATTAACATTTATCAGCTGCATTCTTCCATAATCGGTTATAAATTTTGAAAAATAATTTTTAATTGAATTATATTAAGAATCCCAGGGAATATCTGCGCTAATTTCAGAGACCCTTCCAATTACCATTTGTTAGTAAGCCTTGAAAACAACGTTAATCGAATGTCAACCAATTTAAAACAAATGAACGTAATTTCTGTTGATTTTAGAGTTGTTAATAGACAGCCAAATAAATGAAACGCATATCCGTCAAGGTATAAAGTGAAAGAAACATTTACTTTTTGTTGTCTAAAGAAATCTGAAGTATAAATAAACAGGCTTATGCGCGTTCTTTTCGTACAAGAAAATATGATTATGAATCTCGCATTTTATTGGACATTTAAAAATAGTACGCATTAAAGAATGCAGCAACATAAAAATAGCTAGGAACAACAAAACCAATTATTAGGGAAACGAACAAATGTAGGTGCAAATATGTTGACGTTGCTAATTTTACGCTTATGCAAATTCGTTACCCCCCTCGGTTATTGCATTATTGTCTGTATTTTTCTTTTCAGCTGGTTGGAACTCCGTGTGGTCAGCATGGGCCCTACACGTTCTACAAAGCGTTCAAATATGCAAAAAACGGATTAAAGCGTATGGTGAAGTTAAGTGAATTTTTCTTCGTCAAATTGTGGAGTGACTCAGACCTAGTGTGCATCGGTGAATTGCAGTTATTATGGGTTGATAAAAATAGTGAGCAAGTGTTGTCAAGTTTGCGCCTCTATTTCTTGCCAGAAAACACTCCGGAAGGACGGATGGACCACGGGGAGGTGAGTCAAAAAATATCTCGTCATCTTCTATTGTACACATCTGTTTAACACAAATGCAATTTCGGGAATTCGAATCTGCGAAAATCCAATGCGTTACGAAAGCCAATAAATAAATGTATAGGTTCAATTTTATAAGGATTTGCAATTACGAGCCTCATTTAATTATAAATAAGTTTTTCTTTTAACTATTTTTAATGTAAATGAAGCCTTGGAACTCATAGTCTGGAACAGAAGTTGTAGGTAGCGTTCGTTTCCTTTTTTTCACGGCCTATGCGATTTCGCGCCGAGTTGCGACCGCGAGCAGCCGCTTATCAGCGATTGCGAATCGAAGTCTCTCCATTCGAGCAGTACACTTGAGCCGGTTTACAAAGATTATCCCACTCTAGTTTATGTTTCTCTTTCTACTTTATATTTGACGTTATTATTTCTGTACGTATGAAACTTATTGTTGTAGTTAAAAGGCCAATTTATAGCTTTAATATAAAAGCGATGTGGCGTTTGAAAAATCGTACAATTAATTTCGTAAGTGGACACTTTTTGTTTTTATCGCAATTGGATCAATAAAACCTTTTCCGTTTTTAATCACCTTTTAACGTTGTTTACTTGTAGTTACGTAAATACACAGCGATGGCTTTATTCACGCTTAAAAACCCGATAAGAATAACGTTTCCGTGTTGCTCAATAATTATTATGTTCCATTTTGTTATTGTCGCGTTTACGTGCAGTACTCGCACTTTTACTTCCCAGCCCAAATAAAAACAAATTTCGCCTGACAAATGCAATAAGGCGGTTAAATTTAATTTGCTTTTATCTCAAACACATCTTGGCGGCGCGAGACCATCAAAACTTACTTCCTACTCTCTCGAATCGTACGTAATTATTAAAGGAATTCAAATATGCACATAATAAAACATTTGTTTCTATTGTTCTCATTGAACGGCTGTGAATAATTTTTAAATTTGGAAATTTTATTTTGTTTAAACGGGCCGAAGTGTCTAGTAAAAATCGATGCCCCCGTTTTAAGTTTTAAACGCGTTTTAGGTCTTTTGTTAAGTATTCTGCTGCGCCTAGGACTGTGGCGAAATCGAAATGTACGTGGAGCTGTTTTGACTCTTTGTGCGGAAATTGATATTAATAGCAATTATCCCCAGAAAGCAGGACCGGACTGAAATAAATTGGCTCCCATTACCTAGTTAATATTCATTAGTTTAGTTTTGTACAGTACAACTACGTTTATTATTGACGAACATATCTTGATATAATTATTACTTGATAACAAAACTGTTAAATTAACGGTGAGAAATAATTCTTATCAGCAATTGCAACGCCATAGTTTAAACATTGTAGTTGGTATTAAAGTTATATACTTGTTTGAAGCCCAATGTCTAGCTAAAATGAATAGCTTCTGTTTTTTTAATTTATCCTTGATCATAAACGGAATTCAGTACCGTAACTTTAAATAAAATTAGTAGTGTATTTTTTACACATTTCAAAAATGTAGTACCTTTTCATTATTTTACATAGATGATATTATGACTCTTGACTCTTTGCATACATGAGCATCTTAATTATTTCTACTGTTCAAAATAACCCCACGCTCAGAAAAATTGTGTAACATTTAAAACAAAAAATGAAATTTGAAAAAGTAATCAGCAGAGACAAAAAAACGCTTCCTGTACTTATCTATCCAGAAAACTTGTATATGTACTCTTAAGGTCAAATTATTGTAAATATTCCTGAGTACATGAAAATTATGTTGTTTCCGATTGTATCGTGGATATGGTGACAAACGAGGTTAAGTTAATAAGCACATTCCAAAAAGCATACCAAAATTAGAGGTTTCTAAAATTTAATTTGTACAAATGAATGTAGGTAAGTATATTTGGTAATAACAAGCAACAACCAACTAAAGTAATAAATTCGATTCAAATTTGTAAGATTTATTGCTGCCAAAATCATAAAATAAAACTTACAAGAATATTTTAAACACGATGATACCAACCTGCCAGCAATTTGGCAGTTAGCAAGTTCTTTGGATAGATAATATAGGCAATCGTTGGATCTACTGAAAATAAAGTGGAAGAGTGGTGTTACAAAAAAATTTTGTTTTAAGTTACCTACTTTTTATTTTATTAGCCACATATTAGACGAGTTCTGCAACTTACTTTTAATAATTATGATGAAATAAACATTAACGTATTGCTAAAAAGCAATGTTTCATACTTTGATGACATTTTGTTCAATATCACCCACCCGTTCGAAGTAACCCTACCCTGTTTTCCGGTAGCGTTGTTGTTAGTTAAAAAATAAGGAAAACCCTTTTATGTCGAATAATCTTTTTTAGAGATTTCCCGTGCAGACGTATTATTCCGGTAGTATGAAAAAAATACCTCTATTGTGTACTTTCTATTAATCTGCTAAATGTTATTTTCTTTTAAATTGTAGCAAGTTATGGAATTTCCTGGTTTAGTTGCTTTTTATGGCAGTTCTTTCGCGCGACCTTAACAACACAAGTGTTATTTGTACATTTCAATGCAACTAAAGTGTATGCTATTTAGAATAAAAGGAAATTTGAAAGTGTAAGGTCAGTGACGATCTTACAGTTGAGTTGAAGCTATTAGGAGATAGTGTATTTGTTTTGAAATGAATTTGACATTTAAGAATACGAGTAAATAAAATACATAATTTGTTTGTTTTTTAATTAATGTATTTGATCTAACTAACTTTTATTAAATGGTATTGAAAGTATTATTTTTTAATTCACATTTGATAATACGTGATGTAATAAGAAACAAAATCGGGTAATATAGGTAAACATAATATATTCGCTTAAAAAATGTACGTCGTAATGGTTTTTAATGATATAATTTCACTATTAAGTATGTAGCAGTTATTGATACAGTAAATACACAAATCGACATAAACATCCTATAAATAAATCAGTTTAGTGGAGGTTAGAGTCGTAGATGAGCTTCCAATCAAATAGGAAATCAATCAGGATGATAAAAAACAGTCTATAAAGGATGCTGACATAACACATTTGGGGGCAGCCAAAAAGTACACGAATTAAAGAAGTAAAGACGATAACGGGTATAAAACAGTAGTAAAGGTACATAATGTTTTCTATATGCTTTTAAATGAGAATTTAGATTTTTTAATGTCCTGTGTATTTTTGCATGCATACGTATTATACCAATGTGGCCATAATATACAGGGAGTTTTCAAAATTACACTGAAAAAATATAAGAGGAGCAAAAAATAAGAAAAAACACTGATAAACATATGTCCTAAAATCGTCGATTTCAAACATCCTGGATCAAAGGATTAAAGATAGCAATTCGTTTTTAAACGTTGAAATTTAGTACGCTGGTGTTTTGTTTTCATTATCTGTATGTTTTACGTACAACTGTCGAATTATTATGGGTGACAGAAGAAAGAGGGCACCAACAGTTGCTATAAATTTTACTAAATTTGTTTTTTTGTAAATTAATCGGAGATAAACCTGAAATGAACTATTTTGTAACGCATACTTATTGTTTTTTACTCTACTATAGAACAACGCCCACATACTGTATGTAAACAAAAAATATGCGTTGGAACAAAACACCAGTCTACTAAATCATAAACGTTTTGAACACAAACTACTGTCTTTAATTTTTTGATCAAGGATATCTTTGAGATGAATGGATGTTTTGCTTATTTTTTGTGCAGCATAACGCCCTTATATTTGTTCCATGCAATTTTGAAACACCCTATATATAACAGCCATGCGACAGCATGAAAAAGAAAATATAATGTAATGCTTCAGTAAGAAAGAGATGCGTTTAAAAACAAATCTTTGAGTAAGTTTGGCCCTCATTTTAATTATGACATGTCAACTAAATTAAGTATGATCAAAAATTATTTTCATCTAGTATGGCTATGAATGCAACATTGTTTATATTTAAATGTCAAACTTGACATTCGACAATTAAACGACTTATAGTTGCATTCATAAATTAGGAATGAGAAATGAAAATAATGTTTGTTTATACTATAGTATGCCTATACTTAGTCGGTTCATGTTCTATGTGATTTCTAGTGGGCTTTGCGTTTTGTATAATGTTTAAAGTGTACTGACACTTTTGCCTAACAAATTCCGATCAAATGCCATTTTGTAATTTATTTATCAATGTCAACATTACTATTCTTACTATTTTTTCCATTTATTTCCGTTTCAATTATATAAAATTGTAAATAGGTTACATAAAAAAAAATTTTAAACGGCTTTAAAGTTCGAATGATACAATTCTACATAGCTACCTTGGTTTAAAACAAAAAACTTATGATTACGTTTTGACTTTCGACTCGACTCGACAAAAATGAAAGTACAATAATCGGTTTTTATTTTAAGCCCAGGTAACTATCCTTATACATGCACTGTAAGCGCATTTTTTTAATTTCTAAAATTCTGAAAATTAGTTGAATATACACGCTGTAATTTTAGTTGCTACACACCTTTGAAATGTTTTCTCGAAAGCGAAGATTAACGAAGTTACCGAATTTATGCGCTACTTAATTTCCACACTGTATATAAGAATGATCCCAGCCTACTCTGAATCACATAGAAAATGAACAAACTGTACTAAGTTTTTTTTTTCTACGACCAGCACTAAAAGTAGGCCTTTTAGCGCTAGCTTTTTTCACTAAAAGTTACGTTTTATAATTTAGCGTGTTTAAAATGAGATTAGCTGTTTACTTTTAGCACATGTGTTATAAAGTGAAGTGAGGTTATAAAGCTACAATTTCGTACTGGAGGTTGTAAATTTATTCTAGTTACTTCTTGCGTTAGAGGTAAAGTGTTTTTTAATTAATTAAAGCGTCATGTAATGAATAAAGTCAGATGTGTAGTATTAAAATTACCTTTGATAACTTGACTTTGACAGTACTGGCTCCACACACATTCACCTGCGCGTCAAGGCCATCTCTTTATTATTACATAAATTATAACTGTCATAAATACAAACCTTTGTTAAATCGACATTTATGGATTAATAACAGAAAATGTAAGGTCGTAGAAAAAATATTGTATGCAAACTCGTGCATAAACATCAACTTTTAGAACTTGTTGCATAAATAGCTATTTATGGCTATCTCTTTCTTACTCAAGCATTTTGTTTTTTTGTGCATGTTATCTAATTGCTGTTATATATAATTATGGCACCATCGGTACAATAAAGTAGTTGTTCGATTATGTGAACTAATAATTAAAATCAAGCTTGTTCATACAACTGAGGTGTTCGCTTAATCGAATGTATAGCTTAAAAATATTTATCTTCATCGGTGTTGTTATGGACTCTTAACCAAATTAATTTTAGTATCGTTACGAGCTTCATTACCGCACAGAGTGTGGTAAGGTATATTACCGCACGCTTTTTATATAAAAAATACATCAAACCATAATTTATTGATGAAGATAAAATATTGAACAATACACGTTTGCTTATGGCACTTGAGACTAGTTTGGTTACCGCAAAACTCGGCAATCAAACTCGTATCGTTAAGATGCTCATAATCAAACTTGTATAGTTAATATCTATTATTGTATTTATTAACTTAAATATATTTTATAAACGAAGAATGTATGTATAAATACGTATAACAACGAACTAATTTTGTCTCAACTTTTGTTTGATGAAGTAGCTAGTTAAAATGTGTCTGAACTAAATGCTTTTTTCTTGTAAGCTTTTTAGAACCTATAATGTTATAGTTGTGGTGTTCATTCAATCGAATATTCAGTCAACCGAGTGACTGCCATATTAAATTTATTTTGTATAAATAATAATGATTTCCGAAAATGGTTAGTTTAATGGTACCTAAATGTTACGTCACATAAAGGAAGATTTAAATCATTTTTGAGATTTAAATATTATTTTAGATCTAAAACTTTAATGGTTTTTGATTTATTATTTAAATTTTTGATTTTGCAAGAAAGTGATTGTTATTGCTTAAATGGATTTAAATACAAAAAAGATGGCGTCACTCCTTTGAAAATACAATTTTAAGGCTTCCAGAAAGTGAAGTCAAAAATAGTATAAATGCATGCATTTGAAAAATAAGTGCATGTAAACATATCTCCAAAAATCCTTCTTTCGAAATATAGGTCGGCGAGTTTGTGAAAGCATATTTTTTAAATAACAACTGATGCAACTCACTTTGAATCTGATTTTTTCAACACTGCCTGATAGCCTGACATGTCCTAATGTGCTATTTTTACAATTCAATATCAATATGTTTTTGATAGGTCATCTTCGAGAAGAAAAACACATTTTTGTAGTAGTACTTAAAAAGCAATTTGAACTACCTACCATAATACTAAATTTAAAAAAATACCTTTCACAATGTCACTTGCGGTGCTATTAATTAATTACTGTCAAAATTTATTACATAACAAATAACAATACAACTTGTAGAATGTTTGCTGTCATTTTGAACCGTTTTAAAATTATTTCACAGATTCTATTTTGGGACACTTGAAGCTTAAACGGACAATTCTGAGCATATAGAACTTTTTTCTAAAAATGAAATTAGAAACGGTTCCTTAAATTTCTATTACGTAGGAATCGCCCTGTGTGTGTTTACCTACTTTATTAAAAAGTCGCCTTTCAAGAAATTACCTATTTTCTGTATAAGGCCAAACTAAACTGACGTGAAAAAGAAGAATTATCGAGCGATTTGAGGTCAAAAGTCCCAACTTTATGCCGCGTTATTTTTAGCCGGAGGAAAATCGTTTCTGAGTACCAGCTTCCATACTCAACACTAGGCAATGTTAATCGTCGGCCAGGGTTAGTTTCTCAACTTGCATTTCAACTAGGAATAAAAAAAATAATATGTTTACTGCAAGGAGTGTTGCAACATAATTTGCCCTGGCTGCGTTTTGAAACGCATTAGTACAATGGCACCCACTCGTATTGCCGAGTTTTATTGCCGAGCTAAAATAGAACAAATATTTATGTAGGTACTAACCGTGGCTTCTCACCAAGTCTATAATTAATGTACTTAGATAAAGATATAGGTAAATGAATTGCGCCCACGATCGTAAGCAGTATTAATAAAAAATGTCGATACAAAAGCACTTCCGCAAAGCAACGGTTGAGTGTTTACTCGATATTAAGATCAGATTAACCAGACAAAGACTAGAAATGTACCTATCCAAGAAAATAGTTTGGAAACTATTAATAAATTATGTTGTGTCGGTGTAAAGACTACCTTGAATACAATTCTCTGTCGATCCATTTCTCTAGTTGTCCTTCCTGTGGTAACAGTATTTTATTTTAATTGGAGCTAGAGAAAATTATGACTACCGAAATATGTGGTATTAATGTTTTATTTAAATTAAGTATGGGTGCGTAGCGCAAAGATTTGTCATGATAATTTATCAGCTGACTTAGCCTAAGACTTTCAGCTTGTTAACTATTGAAAGTGAGCTAAGAAACGACCTCACTGTGATCCAAAAAATTCGCTGTTAGATGATGTCTTCATCATTCTGATTTTGAGATTGATCCTTTCACTTCTAATTTTTATTTTCGACGCTCACTCAGTTGTACTGGAAACAGCTGAGTAGCATTAAATTTATCATTTACCTTACACGCACACTGTAAAAGTTTCTTAAATGGTGGTGCAAAACTTTCAATTAATTATAAATAGCAGAAGTATGTAATGCGGAAGCTGTCAGTGGGAACATTCTGTTGAAATAAATTCGCATTTATATTGCAACCATGCAGGTACGACTCTAACCAACTCGTAATAATCAAATTGAAAAAGTTTGTACTGCACATAACTCAACAGCATTTAATGTTAAATTAATAATAACAACCAATAAAAATCCAGTAACTGCTGTAAGGTTAAGTAAAACGCGTGTACATTGTCATAAGCTTTACTGCTTCGTCCCCTAATTTTTATTACGGTATAAAACGGAAACAAATCAAATTGTCATTTTATATTACCATTTTCAAAAGTACTGCATATTTACATTGTAATATAAATTATTGTGTGTATGTACTTGTAAAATACTGTTATTTATTATTATTCTAATTACTTTTATTTAGATTTTATTTCGCGTAAATAGATCGCCCCGCGTTTGAGAAACTTCCTGCTTTATTTAACATTTACATGGAAACAGTTTTATAAACTTTCGTTCTACTTTTACTAGAAACAGTTTTGTTAGTGTGCTTTGCTTTGATTATAATATTTACATAAATTCTCTCATATGTAAGAATAGTGAAGTTTCTCAAAATTTTCTTCTGCCAGCGCTGCCAGTTCATTAATATCTCCCATGTTGCATTACTTCCATATCGTGGTACTAGGAATAAAATAGTTTCATTTTTTATTACAACGTGTCGTATATCTATCTGTATGTTAATAGCGGACAATTAATACGTATTATTCACTGATAACTGCACTCATCGCAGTTACGAGGAGCTCCAAGGTTGCATTTCTGTACTCGTAACGGAGAGAGGGTGAAGTTTTTCTCCCTGTGCAGGGACTGTTTGTTCATGGTGAATTTTTAAAATTATTTCTTATTGTCTTTAATAGATGTGTTGACTCACTTTTGTAGATTTATCCCAGAATTGAAGTACCGCGATTTAGGGATATAAACTGATTTAAATTTTTTCTGCACTTACTAATATTATGAAAAGTGAGTATTGGGAGTTTTTAAAAGCTTTCAATAATTGCAAATGTTTCTCCGTTTTTTCTAAAATATATTTTAGGAAAATTTGCAAATCGAACTTCCATATCTCGATTTCACCTCACATTCCCAACCTAATACCTATAGTTTCCCACATACAAATTTCTGGATTTGAAATTCAGTGGGACGAAGTTTGCGACGTCGAAGCATTTTATAAGCCCCTAGGGCTGGATTTCCCTTCTGTTCGTTACTGGATTTTTAGAAGCAGTTATTAAATTTGTTAATAATGATTACGTTAAGAAGTGCTGCAAATAGCTAATAATATTCTATGGATGTATTTATGTCCTTGCTTCTATGTATTTCAAAGAATTTGCAAGCTTGCAAACTCAAAATGTACAGTCACCTCTGGGTGAACGAAAATTGTTTTGTGTATCTAGTTACACCCACAGTCTATATAGAGTATAGACTGTGGTATGGGAACTTTTAGTTTGGTATTAGCGATAAGGCCCGATAATAATGTTCCAAGAATTTGCTAATTTAACTTTCCACTTTAAATATTTGTGCAACTACAATGCTTGTCGGTGTGTTGTTACTCTTTGCGTCTCGAAGAATGTTGGATACATTTTGTGAAAAAAATGCAATTTCAAAATAAAACAACAAATATCACATTATTTTTCTGAAATTGGGTAATTACGAGCGAGGGGATGTTTTTATACTCTAGGACTAACTATAAAAACAAACAGCTATTTTACCACAAAGAAATTGTTTTTCAACATAGTCCCATTGCTTAAGAATGCATATGTATTAGAACGTTTTAACAACTGTAAACTCTCATAAAAATAATCTTTCATTTTTTTTAAATAACCCTCTACAGATGCTAAGAGTTCGTTATCATCTCCGAATCGGCTTCTTTCGAGTTATTTTGTAAAATTCGATGAAAAGTGTAATCAGACGAGGCTGCGAGGCTGGATCTGGACTGTATAAAGAGTATGGTCTATTTTTTTTAAAGCCGCAGTACCATAGTGCCTTGTAACGCCACGATACTCTTATTTATTCACTTTGCCTATTTAGTGTGACTTCACCAAACTTCCTAAAAAGAACATCGTATAAATCTATAAATTGAGTAATTGTTTTAGAAATTGGCATGCAAGGATCGAAGACGTGTGATTTGAAAAACTTAAATAGAGAACATGTAGCTGTACACAAGGAGGGGTACTACCAAGTTTGGGAACATAAAAACGATTTCTCGTGACAACTGCATATAAATAAATAAGTTTGTCATTTAAATGAAACTGCCAAGAACAATACTTATGTACCGTATGTAGTATGTAGCTACTCTTCTTATAGATTTCGCACGTTGTGAGTACCTACTTACTACTACATAGTACGTACATACATAATAATGTATTCTTAAAAGATTTTAAATAATTCGTATAAATATGTATCGTATGTTTCATAATAAATGCATATATGTGTTACAAATTTATCATATTTACAGAAATAAAAAATTCGACACTCGGATTTTGTTGTCTTCCCTGACACCTCGAGTTAAAGAGGTTTCACTGTACTACCTATTATCTAAAACGGCAATATTTACGTACTAAATCCCAGTAAATTTGCGTTAGAGTAAGTACTTATACCGATTCAAATTTCAACATTGTAATGTGTTGGTTTCATCTTGAAAAAGATTTACCGTTTAGTGACTCACTTGGCAATTGATTCAAACAATGCAGTACGTTAGGATCGACATTACTTTAAAACAAATGTAATAGGAAGAAATGTAAAGCATTTGTTTATTATACAGTGAGACTGAGGTCTTTAGAACAATTTATTTTTTCTGGAATTTTTCCCATTATTTTGCAAAATAGTATTTAACATTACTAGCTTGGTAAGAGGGTTTTTACTGGCGAATAGAAGGATATGACTAGCGAGCCAATCACCTTGAGCCAGTAAAACCTGTTACCTTGCGTGTATTGTTAAATATTTTATTTGTTTCTCACTTGTAAATAACTAAAAATTTACAATTTATTCAAAATGTCAAACTGACGTGCAACTAAATTCATCAATATGACACATACTAAGGAAGACAACTCTGGCTTTGCACGCTATCATTTATGTATGAGCACGCTTGTAAAACTGACAGTTAACTTGTAAAGATTTTACAAGTTGGTAACTTGTTAAAATAAACTTTGTTGATTAATACAGTGACTCGATAAATAGATGTTTACAAGTGAGGAACAAATAAAACATTTTTTTTCTATCGTGACAAAATTTCCGACAATTTTAAAACTACGTACTATGTATGCTACTACATCCTGTGGCCCAATAATTTGATTCAATTCTTAGCATGGAAATATCAGGATTATTGTATCCTAAACAAACTCGAATATGCTTAGTTGATACATACAACAATTAAGAGTCAAAATAGCAACGTCAATGTCTGGGACGTGATATTATTCAGCGAACCCAATCGGCGAAATCTGATACATATAGGTTTCCGGTGTTTAAATTGATGCACGGTTTGACCATAATTGAGTGCCTGATAAAGTAGCAAATATAATTCAACTGAAATCGACATAATTATAACACCATAATAAAGAGGTGCCGGATATATAATAGAATTAAAAAATGCTAATTTTAGTCTGATTTAAATATTTTGTTTTTTAATAACTGTCACACAAGTTTTTACTCGTATATTTATTAGCGATATATCTAATCTTGTTTTTATTTTGTCACTGATCGTTGACGCACCCACGTCGTATTTTATACAAATGTAACTTTTCCTTATAACGATAACATTTCGTGAGCACGTTTTAGCGTCGGTACTGTATTAATCAGAACATACGCTGGCATTTACGAAGGACTAAACGATGCGCATTCAGAATCCCTAAACGAAAATGTTTGGTCAATTATACCCGATTCGGATTGTCGAATCCACTCGAATTCGGAGTACGCTATCCTTATGTGGTGGACGCATTTGACACTCTGGGTGACCGTGAAATTCGTATCACTGAACTTCGGAATATTGCTTCTGATATCAAGTACAACTAGGGTTGCCAACCGTCCTGTATTTCAAAGGACAGTCCTTTATTTCAAAGTAAAGTCCTTTGTCCAGGACGCTAAATGTCCTTTAAAACCACACAGTTTATCAGTACCTTAAAAAAACTAATATTCAAAATAAAAACATGTCCCATTTAACGCTTAATAGTAATTTGTATACCAAAGCACTGAAGTTTATCTTTTTATCACGAATGGAGATTTAGTTGCCGAGGTGTATTGATGTGCGATTAGGGTTTCCAGTCCCGGGATTCTACCACAAAAACCGAGTCCCGGGACCACAGCCAGCCCAGGCGAAGTCCCGGGACCATGTCAATATGTGTGCGTATACTCGATATCAGAGAATTAGGACGGGTATTCACCGGCGTCCGGCGTATTACTCATACCTCTTGCACATTCTGCATTATTTGCGTTTTGCGTAGGCAGGAGAGGTATTGTTTTCGGTAAGTTAGAATTAAACATGTGTGTTGTTTCAGCCACATTTGCATATTTTCTTCTATTTATGTTTTTGTGTGTTTCTTTTGTTGGATTTAGATATATTTTACGCGCAGTTGTGTGCCTATTTAGTAACAGTAAGATAACTACATTTGTAGACTTTCAAAATTATGTGCGAAGAAGCAGAATAATTTATATTTTTGGGTTTTAAATGTGTTCGTTATTTGTCTGCTAAAGCGTTAAAATTGGAATTAATTCCGATTCGCAACCTACCTTCATTCTACATTAAAAAAATAACGATTTGAAGTCAATATGGCAACAATTGTATATGTTGAAGATAAACAATTGGCGAAATGTCAAGTTTGTTCCTATAAAATTATCATAATCAGAGGCAGCTTGGCGAAAGGATTGCACAAGCACTTTATTAATACAGTTCAAACAAAAGCAAAAGATGAAGAGCTACAGACATTTTTAGTACCAGAAGAAAGCAATGAAGTTATAGACGAGTCCCAACTCAGATTATCAGCACAGAAATACTTTATTTAACTTAAAACACTTGTTTTTCTTTGGAAATTGCATTCGGAAATTTCACCTGAACACTATTTCTATTTCGGGACCATTTTCGGGATCTTCGGGACTAGTCCCGGGACTTGAAATTTAACTCGTAAGTCCCGAACACACTTTTGGTCACGGGACTTGGAAACCCTATGTGCGATAGATGACAAGTTGAATCCCTCTAAAATAGATTTATTTTGTTTTTTCGAATTTTTTTTATTAACTCCTATTTTAAATAGAACACACGCTATATTATTACATTTTTGAATTCAGCTTGAAATTTTAGAGAAAATTTGTGAGTTCAACCAACCCTTTATTTTGCACGGTTTCTATAGAATTTGTAATTTTTTTAAATGTTTGACAAATACTTAAAAATTAAAAATGTTTGGCTAATTATAAGATCACTGTAAAAGGAAGTTGCGTGCGTGTATCACACCAGATTTTTAAGTATGCACTCGACTAGAATAATTGTTTGGTTTTTAGGTATTGTTTTAGTTTTTTTATTTGTGTTATTGTGTTTGTTAAACAGGACAGACAGAAATTGATGCTTTTAATTTAATACTCACTTTTTTAATATGATTTTCTATCTACTTATATGCATATTATTATATTAAAATTGAATAAATTTACCTATATCTTATATTAGTATTACTTTGATAAATGCACAAAAAAATATTTGATAGACCAGAAACAGTTTTTTTTTTGGCGTGGCACCCAAAAAGAATTTGCGCCTTCGGCGAATTGCCTGCGGCGCTGGCTTGTCCTTTGATTTTATATTCGAAAGTTGGCAATCCTAAGTACATACTGTAATGTAATGACAGGTTAATGTGCGAACGATTACATCTATGAGTTAATTTAGTTAACGCCGTTATTTATTAAAACCCACAGTAATACATATATATTTTTAAACGAATACTTTTTTTTTGAGTGCTGATTTTGTTAATGCATTCATTCATTATCTTTAGTCTCTTAACTTTCGATATCGAAGATTATTAATACCATGCGGGAAGTGCAACGAAGGCAACGGGTCGCATGCACCTTACATTGCGCTCCTCCGCGTCAAAATGCACACCAAATTCAACAGTCCTTAATCTAACTTAAAGTTGCCTTAATTAATAAGTTCAAATTCATTGTCGCTCCGAGAAAAATCTCATCTGATCGCTAGGCAAGCTGCCTACTCACTCAACTGCCCAGGCGGCCTTGATCTTGGTAATATTAATTTGAATTAATATTTCGTGACACTTTAACTAACAGTTATAGGGCATATATTAATAAGTTTGAAGTGGCTATAAAAAATTAACTAGAAAGAAATTTTACAAAAAAATAATATGCTCAATGTAAGAATTATATTTTCAACATAAAAAGCGCATTGGCAATGAATACAGATTAAGTAAACATAAATCCTGTTAGTTATAATAATAATAATTATTAAAAATAGTTAAAAATTCTGTTTGAGTCTGTTACCTACAAACTACAAACACATTAATAATAGTACTCTGGTGCTGCCGCACTAGCTCTATTGAAAATAAATATTTTTCTTTTTCTGCCATTTTTAATTTGAAAAACTATTCGAAATTCAAATGTTTTTGCTGTAGTATTTATAAGCAATTAGTGTTGTGCCTTGGTCAATTGACCGGTCAATTTGACCACGGTCAAAAACTGTGTGGTCAAATTCGCTGTCAAATGCTCTTTTAGCCTTAAAATTGCTTATATTAAATTACACTATCAATCAACGTTTTTTTTTGTAGGTCTTTATTATTGGCTGTAAGCCTGTAACTCATCAAACATTTACTGAAATTGCAAAAATGCAGGGGATTTACATATTTAGCGAGGGGATTCACACAGCGACCAATGTTTCTTGGGGGGTTTCTTAATACATTTTAGTTTGTTATTATTCTCTTCTTTGCTGTACTTATGCAGTAATGATTTGTTTTTATTGAAGCATAAATATATGGCCAATAAATGGTGTATTATTTTAGTTAGCGAGAGTATAAAATGAAATAATTGTTAAAACTGTTAATTATATGCACTTATAAATACTAATCAAAAGGGTTGGTGGTAATATGATACTAGTTAACTTTGTGATTTGCTTAAACTTACAGAACTATCAATACAATTGATTAAAAAAAGGTTAATTAAAAAAATTAAAATGGTCAAATGAGCGGTCAATTGGCTGGTCAATTGACCAGTCAATTGACCAAAAAGTTGTTGACCAGTCAAAGGCACAACCCTATAAGCAATACATAACATTAGTTTCCCAGGAAAATATGAGAGTAATAGTGCATGCTAATTTTAAACAATCGTTTAGCAAATACAACTTTTTTGCTTTGTAAATACGTACTCGTACCTACATACATAAAAAATAATTTCATGAAATTGAAGTACAGTAAATAATACATTTTGTAAAACTCGTAGGTATAAATAGACTCTAAGGAAGTACATACACACATAATATTTAAAAGAATTATGTAAACGGTGATCTTATTTGAACATTGTGCTGCAACTCTTTCATCAGCGGGTTTGCATTTGTTTTAAATGAATGTTTGAGAAACACATACAAATGAGGCGAAACCGTCGGCATATGTAAAATTATTAAAATATGTTAAACACATGGCGCTCGTGCGTTATATTCCCTTGACAAAAACGCCTGGATTTGATATAAAAGCGTGTTAATGAACGTGCCGGGGTTGGGGTGAAACGTGACATGTGCGTGTGGGATTTTATTATATTAATTGTAGGATAAAACAAAGCGTTTGTTTACTGTTGATTTGGATAATTTTTCTCCATTTTGGGCAAACGAGTAGTGGTCGGGACCGAAAGCTGTGCCAAGAAATACCCCCGTAGATTTGTCAATTATCCGGTACATACAATTAAATAAAGTACCATTTGGGCTATTGATTCCAATAACCACTATCTTTAGTGACAGCCCGGGGCGCATACACGCATAGTAGTGTACCATTGGCCCACTTCGCCACATGCAATGGTCTGCTTACGCATCATGGTTGTGGACTAGCTGGGTTGCTGTAGCTTACATTTTGGACGACCTTAAACCCCACTGAGCCTATAAACACACAATATCAAAACTAACTTTCCGCGTTACAGGTAGTATTATATTTTGATCGCCTGTGAATTTTTCTACTGTGGCTATTGTCAGCGCCCCGTCATTAATTTTGCTATTTTTGTGCACAGGAACTTTTGTTTTCACAGGAGAATTATATCTTCATCTAACTATTATAATGACCCAAATGAATCATTGATCGGATGTATCTTCTGTTGAATCGCATTCGCTGACGTTTGGGTAGATTTAAACCACCTCACGGTGATGATTGCTGGCTACTAATTAATTATAACCTCTATTAGTAGGCACGCCGCGATTTTTCTTAATAACCCTGAATAACCCTGATTAATTTGGTATTAAGTTCGCATGTTTGGTACAAAACTTATTGTATTGCTTTTATCAGTATAGAAATTTTTCTTGACAAATCTTATACACCACGACCTTAAGTAACAATTCTTAATTAAAGGTAACAAAAATTCAATACATAGTACATATAAAACACGAAATTTACAGCGACGTGAGTGGGTTGACCGCTACGTATGGAAATTCAAACATAGGAACTGCATGCTAAAAGTCGATAAAAACGCTTTTTGACCTCGGAATGTTTTCATGCAAACAGTGTCAGGTGAAAGCTGTTTTGTTTAAAATTTCGATGTTCTTCCATCTTTCAGTAATCTTGAAATATAATGGACCTAATAAATTTTATTATATTTCATCTACTCCATAAAAATGAAATACTAAAACGGTGTTTATGGCAGGGTCAGTTCGACTGGTGCCAACCATGGTTTATAGTACCCTCCTCACAATATCTTTACTATAATAAACACATTTCCTTATACATCTGGCGACCACTCCAGCAGTAAGTGCAAGGGAATATTTTGTTGAATTTCAGTACTTTTAAGCTTTTATTTTACGGTGTCCAACTGATAAAATACACTCACCCGACAACTTTTCAAAAA
Organism: Agriotes lineatus; assembly: GCA_940337035.1. Lineage (NCBI taxonomy): Eukaryota > Metazoa > Arthropoda > Insecta > Coleoptera > Elateridae > Agriotes > Agriotes lineatus. The sequence continues at coordinate 1,649 of CALNHX010009656.1, read as the reverse complement.
CAATAATAACGGTTATTGCTATATCAACAACGTCTAATCTTCAGGCTCTTAAAACAACACTATTTTATCAGAAGTGATATATTACCACCACTTTTTTACCTGTAGCTTCCAGCGTGACCCTGCCCCTTACCTACCGGAACTTAGAAATCTAGCTATTAATTAACGAGTTTTTTAATTGTAATAGTAACACAGAGAACATCAAATTCATTTATCAATTTCTTTATATCATTCTCTTTATGTGTCATTTGTTAGAAATAGACTTGACGCTTGCTCTCTGCTGATTTTAATTAAAATTATCCCAAAGAAACGGGTATGATGTTGGCAGCTTTAATTCTAAGCAGTACGATTAACCGATTACCAGACTGATTATTTCAGAATTGTTAAGTTAACAAAATTACTAATTAAAAGAAAATGTGTTAGATATAGTTTTAATCTCTTTGTTTTTATTTAATAAATTTGTCTGAAAACAATTATGAAGAACCTGATAGCAAATGAGGTACACCAGTTTCATAATAAATGTTGCGAAAGCGTAAATGTCGGCATGTTATTTAGCAGATGCATTCGGAAATGTTAGTTTGGAAATCTAAGTATTTCAATTTTGAAATTTCAAAGCTAACTGTAATCTCGTTTACATTTATTTAGAGTTATCCTAGAATTTGCTATTTATATAACTTAGAAGTATTGTATTCAAGTATTTATGTTTGTGTGTGATAAAGACGTAACTAAAGATACGTGATTGATAACAGACATCCTTTACGAAGATAAATTAATTTAGATTATAAGCTGCTAAAACAGGATAAGTACGTTTGGCATTTTGGCTAAGGTTATTCACACGATAGTTAGAGCTTAAGAACAATAGAATCTGAAAATTGTAAATTAATGATAGATTGTGATACTAAGGATATTATTTTCTGTTTTAACTGAGAGTGATGGCATTTACAATGCAATACCTCAGTACATATAAACAGTGACGTAGCCAGGATTTGTTAGGAGGCCCATCCTTCGAATTTTTTCAAGGGTGGGCATCGCAAAACTAAAAAATGTGGGAGGGCTGTGAATGTTTTCTGAAGTATATTAGAGCTTATTATAAGGAAGTGAAATTATTTATTACTGAATTTATAGAAATTTATTGGTATAAACTACGGATGGTGTATACATAAACATTAGTACTGTTACATTTTAATTTTAAAAAAGCAATTACCTTTATTTATTTCGTACTATGTTTTACAGGCCGGCAGGTTAGAAATACCCGCAAATAAACGTATTTGAAGTAAATATTGGAATAAATCGACACTCTTTGAACAAAAAATGTAGGAATTTATATTGATGTTTGTAACTAGTCTATACTATACAGAGTTGAGTTGTCAATTTTCATTCCATATTAGACAAATAAGAGATGATTTTTAAAATATTTTTTTTTAGATTTTGGCTCCCCTGGCTACGTCACTGCCTATAATTACATATCAAATATCTCAAATATTATATTGTACAAATCATGTCAAAGCCTAATAAAAACTTGATACCGCAGAGATATAATACGACTAATTGCAAACTATGTGAACATTTGTAAAGGGAGTGGTTGATAACTAACAGAAGCTTAAAATCACTTGGAACGCTTGCATGAATGCATTAAATAATTCAAAACTATA
>CALNHX010009655.1:0-47608 GCA_940337035.1 Agriotes lineatus | reverse complement strand
CAGTCCAGTGAGACAAATGTCTCATTTAACGCGCCTTCAAACCTCGATCGGTTAGGCAACCACCCAGACCTGGAAGGTGTCAAAGTGGTTGCCTAACCGATCGAGGATTTAAGGCGCAGAGGGTCGCAGCTACGTTTGGCGGCCGAAACAGTTTTTATTTAATACGCGTTCTATTTGAAAAACGGTCTTTTTGTGATTTCTCGAAAACCGGAAGTGTCACGTGACTGAAATTCGGTTCCTGACCTGACATGACCATTCCAAACATATAACTTTAATAACTTTTTTCTCTATCTCTTACGGTTTGGCTGCTGAAACAGCGTCCCGGATAAAACAGCGTCCCAGACAGACACGTCTATTAGATAAAGGATGATGCACAGAAAAGATCTTTTGGTGACACATGGTGTACTGTGCATTTCCATATAAATTGCATGGAGTTTAAACGTACGGATTATTTCTGTTCAGTTTAAAATTTAGGCGCATAATTTTGAATTTACCGTCTCTGCACACCACTAGGATCATGGCGGACGATTTCAAGGTCACAAAAATTGAGTATGCTGACATCAAAAGCGCCGACACAGAGAGGCCATTCTGATTTAGGGTATTATTCTGTGCCCACACAATGTGTAAATGAGTTTATTTTAAAGTGAAATATATGAACGGCAATTTTATTGAAAAGGAAGCTTCACAAATAACAACAGGGAATGTAACATGTACTAACCCACATACTTGCTGTAAACTGAAGTCTTTATACCATTTGATCAACAAAATTCCTTCATCCGTAGAATATATTGTGTTTTTACCTACTCAGTAATGTTTCCATATTGCATTTTAAAATAAACGCATTTACACATTGCGCGTTATAATAAACTCTCTGTATAAACGCGTTACGACTTGTAGTAAGGTAGTTGGCATAGTATTATTGAAAGATTTAATTTTAAAGGCAAATTTCCATCACATTCTTATTTTCAATAGGTTACTTTAAACAATCCTAATTTGAAAATTGATATCAACCAGCTGCTCACCGGCGCCGGCGTAGTGGAGATATCATAATACTACCAAGAGTGTGGAAGGAAAAGTGAATTTATAAATGAAGCTACCTATTACAAATAAAAATTGAAGGACATTTGTAAACTCAAATAATGTAATAGTAATTTACGATGCAAGTAACGTTATCAAGCTTTTTACATTACGAGAGAATATTTTGAATGAACGAACGACGTTAGGAGCGAGTTCTTTAAAATTCTCGAGTCATGTAGAAAGCAGATAACGTTACGTATATCGTAACACGGTTTATTTTATTCTAAAATACTAATCATTTTAAAAAATAGGAAAAAATGGTTATTAATGACACTTACAACAGCGAGTGGTGGTATCACTAGTAAGATAAAAACTCAATACTGTATTGTTGGTAGCAGTGTCAGGTTATGTTAAATATGAGATTTTCAGGTTAAGTTTTGTGTCAGTTTGTGACAAATAACAAACAAAATCTAACCTACTACTATCGAATTTGACATAGACTGACAATACACTTCCGTGATGTCAACATGTGATTAAATGCTAATAAAGTATCGTTATGTTATTTTTCTTAACAACACCAGTGCTGTTAAATGTTGCGTTAAGATGCATTTATCAGCACTAGTGTTGTTAAGAAAAATAACATACCGATACTTTATTAGCATTTAATCACATGTTGGCAGTACTGAAGTGTATTGCTGGTGGCACTGTCGGTCTATGTCAAATTCGATAGTAGTAGGTTAAGTTTTGTTTGTTATTTGACACAGACTGACGCAAAACTTAAACCTGCTAATCTCGAATTTAACATAACCTGACCGTGCAATCAACAATATACTATTGAGTGACTTATGGTTTATATCTTACTAGTGATACCACCACAGCCATAGAAGATATATGTCTCGTTGTTGTAAGTGTCATTAATAATAATGTTTCCTATTTTTTGACAAAGATTAGTATTTTAGGATAAAATAAACCGTGTTACAATATATACGTAACGTTATCTCCTTTCTACATTACTCGAGAATTTTAAAGAACTCGCTCCTAACGTCGCTCGTTCATTCAAACTATTCTCTCGTAATGTAAAAAGCTTGATAACGTTACTTGAGTCGTAAATTACTATTTCTTCATATTTATTGAACATAAGTACTTTGAGGAGTTTTTGCTGTGGTGAACACCAAATGGAGAAAGAAAGACATCGATGCTCCCTCCACAGAACTAATTCGTTCAGAGTTGCAAATTCACGTTAATTTCAAAAATTCAAAGAATTCTATGGGTTAGCAAATGAGTGGCTGGCTATGCTCAATACAGCTAGATCTAATAAACATTTAAGACGAACCGTTTGCTGTCTTGTTCTTGTATGATCAAAATTGATCTAAATCATATCTACATCATATACGATCTAGATGTAGCATACGTAGAATAGAGAAACGTAACGGTCTGTGAAAGTTTTAATTTTTTTGCGTTTCTATTTGTAAGAATACTATTTTTTAAAAGCATATATCGACAAAAAAATATCTTGAAAAACATAGTTTTCAATGATACTTCTGCAATACTCGCAATTCCTGGATATCGTTTTAAGCTGTTTGGCCTTGACAAATAAAAAAATTTCGCCTGCGGCTCTATTGGCGTGCTAGATCACTCAAAAATGTATCAAATGTTCTTTTTTGGTTTTACAGAAAGGTGGCAACCCTACTGACTACATTAACGATACCGGTAACAATAAACACTAATTTTACTGTACGAATTTTGCATTTATTTCCGTATATACATATAATGTAACGTATTCAGCACAAATCCGTTATTTTTCATTCAAAAGTTTCAAAAATAAACAACTAATGTTAAAGCAATGAAATAAGACACAAATAAAATAAGAATAAAAAACAACAATATAAAACACAATTCTAATTTTTTTAAAATCTGTTAAGTGCTTTATACGGTCTTCCCTCGCAAGTGAAAAATTTGAAACTAAATGTTTTAAAAATATTAAAGGAAGAAGTGTTTGCCCTCTATATGTTGTATTAGATAAAAATTGTATCAATTTCGTAAAGACTACCTTAAGCTATATGTAAAATATTATTTTTCTCTAACAAATTTTAGATAAAGCAAAAATATACAGAATTTAATCATTTAAGATTATTTCTGTGGTGAGGTTAAAAATGTCAAAAAGCTATATGCAAAATATATTTTTTCTCTAATCAATAGTTTTGGAATTACAGCAGAAAAAGACAAAAATATTTTTTTAAGATGTTCACCCTGTATCTGCTTGATCTAAAATATGTCTATTGTCATTAGGGGTAAAAGCCTAAGCTACATGCAAAATCTGGAAATCTGAAGAAATCTTGGAAGGTGTTTTTTTTTCATCATTACAATACTTCTTTTTCCTGATGCGACGAAAGCAAAAAATACATATTATTATAAAACCAACAGGACATATTATAAATAAACACATGTTATTAGGTGACCATAACAAAATAGTAACACAAATAAAATAATAGGAAATTGAATAAAAAACGTAAAATGCAATTCTCACAAATAAGTACATATTATAACGCACAATAGTAATAAGAACTTGAAAATTTGCCTACCTATTACCTTACTTTAAAAGTTTCATTTATTAGTATTAATTTTAGATACATATTTGTTATACGGCCCTGAATAACTTCTAACCAGTTACATGTTTAAGTTTAATTACGTAATTTAACTATTGTATTGTGTTGTTTATCGTGACAATTTATAATGTATCGATTCATTTGAATCTATATTATTTGTATACTTAACAACTTCAGCTTTCTTATTTAAATACATAAATATAGTTAACCGTACTTTAAATATTTTCACAAAGAAATATTTACAAGTTAAAACGTTTTTGTGTAACTCAGAAACACTAAATAAGCTCCATAAAGAAATGAATAATTAATATTAGCATTAAATAGTTTGCTACTAGTATACTACAAGGGAACGGGAGAAATTTTGCCGTTTTCGAAAACCACTGATACTTGAATTCTGTAATTCTAAATACGTATTGGCCCATGTATGTTTTACCTTTATAATTTCCCAAACTAAAAGAAATCCGAGGATGCGAGAGCCCGATGTATAGGCTGGGCGTGGAAGGATTTCGAAGGCCACTTTTGATGTCGCTGCAACGCAACTATGCGACGACGCTTTCTCGTACTGTAGGAGCACTCTTTTTCGCAGTCGTCCACGGCGCTTGATCTTGATTTGGTCTCGCAATTTTATCGGAAGCGCGACACCTTACTTATATGCAAAATGTTATACAGTACCTTTTTCTCTCTATTCACACAAGAAATTCCTATCAGTAGACAATAAGTCAGGGCAACCATAATATTGTGAACAAAACAAAAGTAGTGTTCATATTTATTCGTAATGTAAATAATAATGGTCATTTCCGACATTAAGAAAATTGCAACGGACAAATAATTTTTAACGGCTTACAGAAGTATTGTAAAGTTAATTTCGTCAATCATAATGACCATTTTAAATTTACTAAGTATTTGCGATATGAATATATAGGTATGATTGAAGCTAAGAGGAAAATAAGTAATATTCGACGATGTTATAAGTGCCAAAGATTACTGCGCAGCAAACACTCAATGTATCAAATGCAAAGAAGAGCATTTTAAAAAGAGTTAGAATATCTCACTTATTGTGTTATTTGCGAGAAAGCCCACCCAGCTAGCTACAGAGAACGTCCGCGTCACCAGTGACGTTCTCATAAAAAATACTGACACAAACTGACGCAAAACCTAACCTGCTAATCTCGAGTTTGACATCGACTTACAGTTCCACCAACATAAACAGTGCCAACCTAAGAAAAAAAATCACAACCATTTATGGTCAGGCAATTCTTAGACCAACCAGGTTCTTCTCAAATGTTGTCGGTTGACGTTTAAATATCGCCCCGCCGCCGCCCACAAAAAATCGTAAAACAATGAATTACTTCACTGCCGATTTCTCGTATTTTAATTACGATTTCGACGTTCTTCACTACTGATTTAAAAAAATGTATATATTTATGGTATCTATTCAGTAACGCTCTCCTAACCGAATTTGTTCGCATCGAATCTCACCGTATCTCGGAAAGGATTTCGTATGAGCTCCATCAAAGGTCGTTCTTAGTGAAGAACTCTATGGTAGAACGATATATACGCTTTATTAAAATAAAACATGAAATTACTATAAAAAAAACATTCGAAAACAAGTATTTCGAGCTTCCATTTGAGATTCAGTTGGAAAAAATTGCAAATTGTGCTTTAAGCTTACAAAAATTATTAAAACAACGGTCGTCTTTATATGATTAAATTATAATCCAAGAATCGCGTATGCATAATCAATAAAAAAAATAGAAAAATATTTCTGGGAATCTAGCTCGCATGCTCTTCCAAACCGCGGAATCGGGGCGCGCTTCAATTGTTCTAAATTACTCACGGCCTTCTGGACGAACAAAGGACTGCCGCCATGGGCTAGAAGTGGCCGAAGTTTCGCGCATAATTTTCCTCAAATTTCCCCGTCTTGGGTGAATGGACTGGTCCATGTTTTCTTTGAAAGCATGGCGCGATTGATTTTATCAGTCGCGTATTTCAGCTATTCATCAGCGTGCTCGCCGCAAACAGAGTTGGACAGTTCTGAGAACGTCGGACGAAATTCCAATAGACCAACCTTATCACGCGAGTGACTAATATTTAAATTATTTAGGCACTCGCGTACGGATTTCTTTTACGATTTCCAGGACCTCGTCCTTTGCTGGACAGGAAACGCAAGGAAACCGCTGACGTTCTTACAGAAATGAATTATAGAATGGGGGAAATTGCTTCACAACTTTGATGTTACCGTAGATTAGAGAATTTGTATTGTTTACTTTGAAGAAAATCAGCAACTGCTGTGGCAATAGGATCGTAATCTTTAGAATTGAATTATCTTTTTTGTAAAAAAAAGTACAACTATTTATTACCATTGCAATTTCAATTTCTTGTAGTCTTTTTTTTAAATATGGAAATAGTAGATTGCTTTATCACGAAGAAGTATTTTGCATTTTTATAAAGCAAAGTGGTACTAATTTTGAAAAGGGTAATAAAAACAACTACATTTGCAATTGGGCACACGCGAGTGTGAATTTTACGCTCATGCATATTTTGATAGAATACATTACATTTGTAAGTGTCTTTTTGGGACATAAAATGATTTGTTCAGACGTTGAATGTTCTATAAATGCTGTGTATTTGTGAGTGTCTCCAGTGAATAGGATAATAGTTATTTATTATACAAGACGATAAAGTTAAATTTTATCCCCGAGTGAATCGTTTAACGTCGAGACGTTAATGATTCAAGAATGGATAATAATAACTTTATCGTCGTGTATAATACAAAATTTTATTCTATTCTGATATTTTCATTAATCAATAAATATCTAAAAAACATAAATTTTGTATTGACAGCCGTGAAAACTCACAATTTGAAAAGAGTCGCCTGTGATTCGAGTTACACGTTTGGCAGCACTGAAGTCAGTCTATGTCAAATTCGAGGTTAGTAGGTTAGGTTTTATTTGTTATTTAATACAGGCCGACGCAAAACTTACCCTGCAAATCTCGAATTTGACATAGCTTGACAATGCTTCTAACAATACAGTACCTAGTGAGTGACATAAATAGATAATAGTTATTTATGTACTAAGGGCATAATCGTGATTAGGCACGTGGCACATACAACGTTTTATTTTGGTTATCAAAATGTACAAAATTCAAGAATTTAGTATTTTGGCTAGATACTACTGCGTCATCGTTGTGCTGGCGCTCGAATTTTTGATAGGCCCTGGAGCCATAAAAGCCATTTTACGCCCGTTATCGAAGACCAATAAACAAGATTATGGTTCCAAAATGAAATAAAACTATTTTATGCTTCTGAAATGACTAGTTAAACTACAACTTCGTTTGCTCTTTAATCTAATGGTGTATGGTATATTATAGCATCTTGTACCTATATCAAATGCGAGTATTTACAGTCCCATACAGATTGCAACACAATAGAATAGTTTTCAAGGGTGCTATAGTCTATAGTTACGTTCTAGGATTGACGTAGGTAAGTATTTAAAGTGGTTTAGGTGTATCTTGTAATTATATTTCTCTTTGTGAATGAATTATACTTGCAACTAACCTCCTACTCTGTTTCTAACAGATTTATTTCACAACTTTTATAAGATTCCTATGTAAATATTGTAAAAAATTTAAAATTTTGAACAAGTTGATATTCCCATAACAGCAAAGATGTAACAGAAAAGGTGGATATAACGAATGTTACGCTGATGCTAAAATGATCAATAGGAATGGAAATTTCTCAATCTTTTGGGTCCGGAAATATTGAAAATTATCTGCGAGTATCGTATAAGAGAGGTAACAAACAAAATGAAGTCATTTTGTCATGGCAATTTAAATAATAGTAATGGGTACATAATCTCCCCTATTCGATGGGATAGGTAATAATAATAAAATGATTTATTGTATAAGAAGCTAAAAAACAAGTTTGCACAAAAAGTAAGAACTTTGGTGTAACCATTCTTTCACTTCACCTTTCAATACAAAAATAAATATTATTATTATTATTATTAATACTACAACAGATAAATGGTAAATCCGATTATTTGTGTATAAGATGTTCTAGAGAAAAAACAAAATTTTGATAAAGAGAAGTAAACACTACATTAGTAAAAATCGGTGGGTGGAAAATGAAACAAGAAGTGATAGTAACTAAGAAACAAAAGAAAAATGCCAGAAACGCATAGAAAGTAAACTAAATGGAGAAATTTAAGAAAAAGGTAGCAGATAAATGGAGGTACCTCAAACAGAGTATACTAGAAGCAGCTCTGCCATGTGATGGTAGCAAAAATATAAAAGCTATTAACAACAGTCACCAACTACTTCCAGGATTGGACCGTGTCATTATTGAGGTCGAAGAACTCAACTTTTTCTACCCTTTCCAGCTGTTTCCCATTTATTTGGATGCCGTTATTCTGCAGCAATTTGTTCTTACTTATTACCATATGTTTAGTTTTTGATGTATTAAGTTTTAGGCCGAATTCTTTGCACGTTCTGGCGATTCTTTCCATAAGCGCTTCCAGATCTTCATTGGTATTCGCGAGAATCAGAGTGTCATCAGCATATCTAATATTATTTATTGTCTTTCCATTTACTATGATTCCCTCCTTTGCATCGTGCAATGCTTCCTTAAATAGCACTTCGGAGTATAGATTGAAAAGTAGAGGCGACGATATACACTCCTGGCGAATGCCACTTTTTATTTCTATTGCTTCTTTGCTTCTGTTAGTTGTTGTCCTACTCTAACTGTGAACGTTTGGTGCCAATAAAGGTTACCAATTATACGCAAATCTTTGTCCTACTTTTTCCAATATTTGAAGTAGTTCATTGTTCCGTACCTTGTCGGAAGTCTTTTCAAAATCAATTAGGTATATATGCACATCGCAGTTGACATCTCGACATCGTTGAATCAACACTTGAACTCCGAAGAGAGCTTTCCGTGTCTCCATTCAGCTACGGAATCCGAATTGTGCGCCACTTAAATTTTTCTCTATTCTTTGGTATATTCTAGCATGAATGAGGCGTACAAATATTTATATGACTCATTAGATTTATATTATGGTAGTCTTTACATTTAATAGCTTTATTTTTCTTTGGGATCGTAATAAAAGTAGATTTTAACCAATCTGTTGGCAATTTTCCGGTATTGTATATTGTTACGGTTTATGCCCTATCAGCTATTGTAATATTATTATTTTTGTGTAAAATAAATGACTCTATCTCATATGGGTCCGGTTTCTACATCCTAGAAAGTATTATATTGATTTAGTAAAAATTACTGAAATACATTTGCTATCAACTTAATTATCGTGATATATTTTTAATAATTTATAATTGTACCCGCTTTGAACAATGCTTATTTAACCACTGGGACCGCTACAATAGTGGATATTTTAACTAATGTAAACAAAATTCAAATATGGCGATCCAACCTCACAATTTCGCAAAATAAATTCGACAATTATCTGTAATTACGTTATTAAAGCGTTGTCTAGGTGATAATAATAGCAGTAAGTAAATACACGTCACAAACAAAAAACACTCAGATGACGCTTCTGACGGAAGTGCACATAAAACCGACGCCACTTGGAAATCACAAAATTCAGTTTTATAGAATAAACTTTCCTGATCTTTCTGTTGCTTCTCGGCTATAGAAACTAGGCCCCTAGCAAGTCCCACGATCCTGGGCCCCCCTTTCTCCGTTGGCCTGCAGCTACAAGCCGCTGATGCCTTGCAGAGCATCTCTTGTTGCTCGACTGCTCCGACAACGCCCCCAGATCAGCCGTTGTCTCACACCTAGGGCTCGAACTGCTTCCCACGAAGTTCGCTGCCTACCTTTAGCTCACAGGGCTTCAATTACACTGCTCGAACTTCGTACACAATCTCGAAAAACCAGCCGGCACTCGATGCACAAATCAAACACTTTTTATAAACCTCTACAAAGGTGCCACGAATTAACGCAACCTACTACAACATAGCCAAAGAAGATAGAATTAATTTCAAACACACTGAATTGGGAAAAGGGTATTTATTCGCGTATTAATAATAAGCTATTAAAGAAGCTAAAATTAACACAACTTCACAGCTTGGTTTCCTTTCCCAAATTGTTTGTCTTCGATATTATGTTGTTTTACATATTCCCAAGCATGCTGTGATTACATTTTGTTGTTCAAATCAAGGCTAACACTATTTTTAATGCCGTTTTATCAAGGCTAATGCTATTTTATACAATTTGCAAAAATTAAAGTAGCATATTTTTGGAACATTTTATAAAATATTATTTAATATGCTTAAAATGTTATTAATTGCTATTATAATCATAGAGGCTTAAAATGTGTTCATAGCTACATTTTATTGAATAAATCTGTCAAAATTGTCACTCCTATCGTCTTTTGTAATGTTTGGTCCCGTTCTTACAGCTTTCACGTTGTGGTCGTTGTGTTCTGTATTTCTATCATCATTACATAGTTCTAAAAGGTAATTTTTCCATAATTCTAATTTCTGATGTTCTTCTGTTGTAATATTTCCTTCGTCATTTTCTAAGCCTCTGCTGTTTATTTTTATTTTTAGTTTCAAGGCCTCCTTTAATTGTTTATGAAAGTTTTCTTCTATTATATATTGTATAATATCGCTATACAAAAATAGGAGGTACAAGGGAGTGCAAGAAGTATATGTAGAGGTTATGAAGTCTTCCCGGAAAAGTGTTAGAAGCGAAAACTGGAGAGACTACAGAGAGAACCGTTACTGAGACACAATGTGGATTTAAGATAAACAGGGAAACATAAGATTTAATATTTGCACTGAGACATATTGCCGAGATGGCACAAAGTAAAGGGCAGGACGTACATACAATGCGTCATAGATATTGAAAAAGCCTTCGAAATGATAAAAGGAGAAGACATGTGGAAGTGTCTTAAAGACAAGGGATAAGGACGGCTTTAGTTGGTGCAGTAAGAGCTTTTTATAAAAGGAGCACCAATGTTCTAAGAATGAGAAATGGCGAATCTATATTTAGAAAATCTATAGAGTCCGAAACTTAAAGAAGATTGCGTCAAGGATGCGTGTTGAGCCCGCTCCTTTTCACATTAGTGCTAGACACCGCTATCAGAGAAAGTTGAAAGCAAGTTACGGAATATATTCTTGGTAATCGGAGAAAGCAGATGTGAATCTACAGGCAAGAATTACACAAAATAAATATGAAGATCAACATTGAAAAAACAAAAACAATGATAACATCAAATTAGAGTAACCATAATATTACGGTCGAAAGAAAAGTTTAGAAACAAGTTTGATAACTTTAAACAACCTGTGAGCAAACAAAAGTAACGTCAAGCTTGGCTTTGAAAATTCAAATATATGTCGATAATGAATTCGCATTATGTTAGTGTTTTAGAATGAAATATACATACATAACCTAAACTATTGTATAACTGTCACCGACTGACACGTCAAAATTTTATTTGAAAATTAACATAAAAACCAACACTTAAACAATGTTACATCTGCTGCATCAATAATTACGTATTAAGTTATAAGAACTATTGAAAGTGTTCATTGGTTAAACATGTGTAATTTAAAATTTAATAATTTCAACAACTTCACACCTACTGTTATAATAACTGTCCTATTTCAATTAGAAACATCAGAAGTAATAGAGCACATCACTTCATTTTTTCTAAGCCAAGCTTGATTCCGTTTTCATTTGCTCACATGTTATTTGAGAGTGTTCAAATGTTCAAATGAACCAAATTCAAGCAGCGACACATGTGATTTTTGTCTAAGGCCACTTTGATGAATATATTTTTTAAAATCATGTGTTTGTTTATAATTTGCAGATAGTATAATGTAATATCTTCACGAGCAACATGACAGAAAAAATAAATCGAATAACTCTGTTGGTTTTTAAGTACAGTAAAATAATTTCAAGTCGACATCACAGGTCATTTATTTCTCATATTATCATAAACAAGATTAGACGGTGCAAGCCTCTTATCGATACTTCAGCACACTGTTGGGTTGGAGAAGTTTTCGCCATGCGCTCTTTAAGACGCTCGCTCCTTAAGACACGGAATGACATATTCGTATTTCATAAATTTTCCGACTTTCCTATAAATCCAGAGCGACTACTGCGGTCACAAATGATATTTACGAGTTACATGAGACCTTTTATATGACCTGGGGTTGGTCGCGATTGATTGAGCAGTTACGACAAAAATTGTAAATTTGAAAAAATAACCGGGTCGAAAGTAATACTTCGGCAGGTAAGTAAAACAAAGTAGCCATACACTTTCTTGTATGGATTAATCAAGAACACTATACTAAGGACACGCAACTCCCGTTTCGAAACGGACCGCTAAAAGCTGACAAGTAAGGCGGCCGTGGTGTACAATTATTCATTCACAAAACTCGTTAACTGTCAATGTCAAACATTTGCTGAGTGTAACTGGAAATTCGGACCATGTTTTAACAATTAATAACACACTTGAAATACACCCAATTTGATTAACAACCGTAAACTGACCTTTTAACTGCGATTACAGGTTAATTTAGCTCGCTTCCAACTCTCGAACGGCAGTACACGCTGTCGACAGCGCCGCGACGGCTATCCCCGACATAAGGGCCGCTTTTATATACAGCGGTCATAGGAAGTTGCATCTCCTTAGTATAGTCTTCTTGGGATTAATACAGAGGTATTATAAACGATTAAAGACCAGGTGCAAGTTATATTTGGTGATTTAGTGAATTTGGTGTTCTAATGTTGCATGTACGATAAACTCTTTTGCAAGAGTAAGGGATGTAGAAGAGCACGGTAATTCAATTCTCAGAAGATTTTCGCCTCTGGCGTGGTTTACACATTGAGTTAGAGTGTTTCACTGGTGAAATCTTAAATTCCCTTATGAAAGCGGACAAATCGGTGAGTTTTCCGATCTCAACAATGACCCAGTCAAATCCCAGAAGTCATTTGTTACATAATTTAGTAGTGGCAATTATTCGTCAATTTTAGATTCCACTTTATTTATTTATATAAACGACTGGTTTATAGAGTATTAGTCTCGACAGGAACTTCACAGTTCATCTTTTTCTACTTCGACAATTAACTCAACGAACTGTGATGATGAACGTCAAGTGCTAGTTATGTTCCCGTCTTAATTTTTGTATCATTTCTGTCAACGAGTAGAATATTAAGACGCTTGTGCAGGTAGCCACTGTTGCTTTATGTACTATTCTAGGGACTCTACAGTGTGGTCATATGATTGTTGGCAGCTGTATTTATTCGATCTTTTCAATAGACTTGAATGAGGAAACTACGTTGAAATTACAAAAAGTATTGTTTAAACATATTTTTTATTTTAACCCTGCGTAGCTAAGCCTATTGAAAAGTTGTATTTATAAAGTTTTGAGAGGCGAAAAATTATCACATTATTTAATCAAGTATGTAGGTTTTTACCCATGGCCAAAAAGCTCAGAACAATAAACTTAATAAAAAAAATAGATTCTCTTGAACGTTTTACGTATACAAGAACAATATTGAGTAAGAATGTAAGAATGGAGAAAGATGAAATCAATCATAGAATGCAAGCAGCATCGAGAGATCGGGACTACTATTCGATAAATAACGAGATGCTAGCGCAATATATCTAACAACGTTTACATATAGTAACAAATCCTGGACATTAAAATAAAAGCCAAATAAATTCCAACAATCCTGTCAAATGAGATTCTGCACAAAGTCAAAGGGATCACTAAAGGCAGAGTTGAAATAATCCAGGTAAGAAGGCCTACATAATCAGAATAGATAAGAATAGACAACTTGTTAGATTAATTTTAATTCTTAACGCCACTTGTCGTGGACCCGTTTAGTTGTCCATTTTTTGGGCGATTCCGCTCATGTTCATTCATTTATACTAAACTTAGAGACTGATTTAGCTTGCAGGTCTCGTCCACGCAGCTAATTTACATTGCCCGTTGCGCTTCGAGTAAGAAGAAAGACTGTACCTTCTTGCAGATTGATTTTCCATTTACCCCGAAGTGTTTCAATAAGTGGTACCATACGCTATGCTGGAAGTTGAGTTAGCCGTGTTACGCCGGAATCCCATAACCATCAAAATACGTTTTGAATTACGGCCAAACGCCGGATTTACATAAAGCGTTCCCTGGCAATTACGGCGGGTACTGTCCAGGCCATTTCGTGCAGTTTCGTTAAAGTGCTCAATGTTTCACGTATCGTCGATTTTTTCGGCGACGCAGGTGCAAACTGGAACCAAATGTTCTCTCTTTCGGCTGTTTCATCATTACAGCTGCTGCGTGTACGCCATCACCAAAGGGTGAACGTCTCCAGCAGCAGAAACGTCCCTATTCTGCATGTTCTTTTCGCTTGTTACAGGGCCTCCGAGGGAAAATTGCTTCCAACAACACACCAATTACTGCCGACTGCTTAGGTAACTAAACTTATACCGGGTGTCTTCAAACGAATTACATCTAGTAGGTTTTGAATTTTGTTTGCATGTAAATTTTTATGTGCTGCTAGATGGTTATAGGTATTGCATTATGGGAAATTAAAAGCATACTAAATGTAATTCTTTTAAAAACTATGAAAGTGACATAAATATTGTGTATATAAAAGTTGTAGGTGAGAAAGTGGTAGACATCACTAAAATAGTTTTGATTACACAGGGTGTCCCAAAAAAGTGTGGTGAATCAAACTTACTTTTTTATAGAATGTCCTATATTTAGGTAGCTTAAAAGTTTTGTATTGAAATGCTAATCATTCTGATATCAAATTGTATGAATGTAACATCAACTGTTTGGAGATATTAACAATTGTAGAGAGAAAATGCTGAAATCCAGGAAACTGCTGTAACAGAAAATAATTGAATGAAGGGAAACGTTACCAAAAATTATCTTTGTCATGAATTACCTTTCTAGTGTAAAATGTAAAATAGTGGCTGTGCGTACTAATGCTATACATGGTGATCAACATTTGCAAATTTAATCATTTGGGATTTTTTAAAATTAAATACCCTGTATATTTTTATATTTTTAAAAAGCCCTAAGTTTTACTCTTTTTTCAGATATGCGTATTTTAGTATAAAAGCAATTTAAGTCTCCAAGATGCCTTATTTCAAAGGATAACAAACAAACGCCGCCGTAATAATAATTTAAACACCCTATTTCTCCAAACAAAAGATAAAACCAGGTTTAGACAATATAAATCTAGTCATTCTTGATACAAGAAGTAATAAACACGAAAAAACGAGAACTGTGGGAATAAATTAATTTCAGGATCAAGTAAAATCAGATTTAAAAAAAACAAAAGGGAATACACCAAAATTCTATACGTAACTAGCGGACCTGACAGACGTTGTCCTGCCCGCTGCTTGCTATTAGCGGACCCGACAGACTTCCTGCCCGGTGCCTGCTATTAGCGGACCCGACAGACGTTGTCCTGCCCGCTGCCTGCTATTAGCGGACCCGACAGACGTCCTGCCCGGTGCCTGCTATTAGCGGGTTCAGCAAACGTTTTCTCGATTTTCGATTTTTCGATTTTTTTCATTTTAAAACATATTGGGTGGTAGTGGGGGTGAAATTTTGGGGTTATATGTTCTGATATGCGAGAAATCTTAAAAAAATTAAAACAAAGAAATTCGTCAAAAATTTTAAAAAAATCTTAGAACCCGATTGCAGCGCCACCTACCGAGTCCAATTGTGAATCTAAACCATCCAGGGACCTACTCAAACACACACAAACAATTTTATCATAATCGGTCCAGCCGTTTAGGAGGAGTTCAGTGACATACACACGTACAGAAGAATTATATATATAAAGATTACGTTAAATGTTCAAATATTTCTCCTGGTTATTAGAGCTATGCAATTTGCAAATATAATTACTTCGATTTGTAAAATGGAACATCCTGTATATTGAAAAGTACTTTGAATGAACTTTATTCTGATAATTTATTTCCTAGCCCTAAATTTAATCTTTTTCTAGATTTAATTGCCTCCTCCTTTTTTCGTTTTTTCGTGTTTGTTATTTCTGGTTTCAACAGACGTTTATTTTCTAAACCTGATTTGTTGTTGTGTTAGAAGGATTGCAAGTGTTTAAATTTGCTTGAAAATGGCGTTTTTAGTTATCCCCTGATGAAGCATCATAAGAGGCTTAAATTGTTTGTTATGCTAAAATACGCAAATCTAAAAAATAGTTTATTTCACGGGTATCAAGTTACATATCAAAACAAAGATCATTAAAAGAGCTTTCCAAAAATATAAATATATACAGAGCGTTCTATTTAAAAACATTAATACCCGCAGCCACTATTTTACACTCTATAGATAACTCACGACGAAGATAATTTTTTGGTAACGTTTCCTTTCATACGATTGTTTGTGTAGTAGTCGCTTGAATTTCAGCATTTTCTAGCATAAGATCCTTAATATTTTCAAATCAGTTAGACGTTAGACCCATTCAACTTTTACCAAAATGATTAGCATTTCAATAAAAAAGCTTTTAAGCTATCTAAAATATAGACCATTCCATTTAAAAGAAAGTAAGTTTGATTCGCCACACTTTGGAAACACCCTATGTAATCAAAACTAAATTAGTGATGTGAACCACCTCAATATTTATGTAGCCCTTATAGTTTTAGAAATATCTTACCCCCGCCCCCATCGTTGCTGAACCCTGTATGTTGTAATAAGTGTTCTCGGAAGTAAAACTACGAGTTTTTTGGCTATGCAAAACGCAGAACTATTTGCATCGAGTCTCTCTTAGCTTTCGAATTGTTCAAGTCGCGTCTTTTACGCTTACGTTTAGGAAATCGTCAGCCCCTCAGGGCCACTGTTCATTAAATTGTTAGTCCTTAAAGCAATTGCTTGCTTGATACGTAATTAATATTATAGCGTAGTTTGTATTCGAAGGATGTCAACCAAGTGCCCATTTGTTTATTATGTATTTAACTGAGGCCTTTTTAACATATGATATGTTTAATAGATATTTTATTCGTATCTCGCAAATGTTTTATTGTATCTTTCCATGTTCTGTTAAGCTTTGTACTGCAGTTGGTAGATAAAGTACCCATATCACCCACGGTAAGTCCCAGTGGCGGGCACTGTCGCATACATCGACCCAGGGCATCGTTTGATT
The DNA here is from genome assembly GCA_940337035.1 of Agriotes lineatus. Taxonomy (NCBI): domain Eukaryota; kingdom Metazoa; phylum Arthropoda; class Insecta; order Coleoptera; family Elateridae; genus Agriotes; species Agriotes lineatus. The sequence goes on along the minus strand of CALNHX010009655.1, from coordinate 30,844 downwards.
CCTATCTCGAATTCTAGGGGAACAAACGAGAATCAGTACAGAATCCGTGGCGCTAACACAACCCAATTTCTAAGCTCTTTCTAGCACCAACGTACCATTCAAAAAGATCACCCCTATGTCTCAACTGACTTCTAACCGGGGTAATTTGATGCAGGGCTAAATAACTATGTGTTGGAGTATTTTTTACCTTTTAAAAGTAACCAAATAGAATTATTATTCAAGCAAAGGCAAATAACAACCTAATTTAAGGGCCTGTTTTGTGACCTAAATACCGTTTACTCCTGTAAAAAACTAAAACCGATTTGACAGGCAAGACAAGAAGACAAGAAACCCAGAAGGCGGTCGATGAACAACTGGAACAAAGTGAATCGGGTCTTGGCAAGAAGAAAATTTGAATGGAGGAAAGCAAAAGGATTATCAGTTTTTTAGTATAAGAGAAAGGCTAAGAAGAAGAGAAGTTATTTATATGTTTTAAATAACACAGATTTCTATGTTAGCCTCTATATAACGGCGAAAACCGATTGCTACAATCTGTTGGGACCATTGTAAAAGTACGATAAATTTGAATGTGACCGTTGTAGTTGGTATTCAATGAATGAAAAGATTAAAGACGTTGGTTGCTGACATGGACATATTGTTAACTAATACGTTTCAAAATAAGTATGGGTATACTTTAATCCAAAATTAATGGCTTTAGGGAGCAAAGGGCTGATAATGTTGAGGAGTTACGTTTGAAAATAGACAACAACCTTAATATGCTAGCCAATGTGGGAAGTTTGTATGGTCGTTTAGAATACTGTTTAGCTCGAAAAATTGAAATTCAAGCATTGCACTTTTTTGTTCGCGATAAGATTATCACCGTACGGTCATTAAAAAGCTAGACAGCTTTTGAGGAAATTAAATTCCGCGTTGCCGTCCGTTTTATTGCCGCTGGCGAGGGGAAAGTGCAAGGTAATGCTAATCTATCAAATGGCAGCAATTGCGTGACGTTTAGCCACCCACTAGCCAACTTCGTTATTCGTTGCCCTTCTTTGTTCCCTCTTTATTGCACCTGCTGCGTTCCCACAGGCAGTCATCTTATCTCCTCGAAGGCACACAATGCGGCTCACAAATTGATTCGCATTTGCCAGAGACAGGTCATATCGGTCTAATAGAATTAGCTAATAAAATTTCGGACTGAAGTCGTTAATTTGTTTATTTTTGTACGATCGCGTTTTGCCGAGCACGTCAGAAAGAACTAATTACAAACGGCGCTGTATCATACAATGAAGGTTTATCGTTGATTTTTATCTATTTCGGTTTTTATTGCGTTCTTTTTTCTTATAGCTATATAAAGTCCATATGATTTTATGTGTCACAGTTGATATCACGATTAATGTAAGAATTGCAAATAAAAAAAGTTGTTATACATTTTGTTTTCACAAAATTTAACGCAAAGCTGGAACCTTTTCTAAAGGCAGAATCAACTGGAAATTGTTCGCAGAAATTAAAAACGAAAAACTAAACCTGGCTGTTGTAGAAATATTAGCTTGCCAGGTAGTACTAAAAGATTAGACAGCTGAGAAGAAGTCTCTCCAAAACAAAAGAATTAAAGGAGTGTAGCCTACTTTGTGTAAAGCAGCGTCAACACATTTAATATAAGGGTTCAGGATGGGGATATTTTCCTGGCTTCAATTTTTTTTTCCGGAACTATTTATCAGACACGTTTGTTCGGGAGTTATTTTGGTGGCGATTTGCAACCGGATTTCATCCCGAAAGATCGTATATAATCTGAGCAAGTTTAGTTTTATTGAATTGGTGAACTGCTGCACCCATCTGATTACTTCATGATTTCATAGTATTTTGAAGTCAAATAAATATATAGTATAATCTCATTATGCTTCTATTTTCCTCTTATTTCCTGTTGCGCTATTTATATTGTTTTCCTTCACCGCTATTCCTAGGGTGACCTGCAGAATCGCCCCTCTACCTGTCTAATATCCGTGACTATTTGAAGTGGCTTTACGTTGATGTTCTGTCGCACTGTTGGATTGTAGACTTGGCGCTGACAGGCTCTATTTTCCAGCACATATCGTAGATCATACATTTTTGTTTGAACTTTATGAAAAGGGTAAACAACTATCAGTTGTTTACTAATTTAACTTGATCCTAACTTTGTGGTGTAGTGAACAGCTATTCGATGTGTCCCAAATTTCCTTCACTTTATGTGATGTATACTGCGCTTTTTTTTGTTAAAAATTATAAAGGTGTTAATCCGGTCATACACACATACGCGCGCTACTGGGTGATATGCGAAGAACTGGTGTTATATGCTATAGGTAGTGCTATTATTTGTAAATGCGTTATATTCGGTGCGGCCTCGTCGACAGTTACAACCGTGAGTCACTTTAATTTATAGTTTTTTGATACTAATGATGCTTTCTCATTTAGCGCCTTTTACTACTTTGCTTAATTGATTCCGTATGCACTTATCAAATCATATTTCTTTGTTTGTATATTTTCCACACATTACTTGTCGTGTTCATGTAATTATTCTCTTCTCAATATTTATGTAACATGTAGTTCAGGGTATCAAGGTCGTTATTGTTTTTCTTAAGTGTTTATTATCTCGTTGCAGCTTATATTGCGTTGCATCTCGACCATTCCGTATAGTTCAGCGGTGTGGGTCACTGTAAGTTGTTGAACCTAATATCTTTACTTAATATACCGTGTGTCTACAATGAAAGAGCAACTAGTGATGTGGTCGCCGAAATAACAAATCGTTTGCCTCCCGAACTATAAAATGGCTGTATTTAAAAAAATATGCACGGTACGGTACCATTAGTTATTTTTAATTTTGGAAGTTTTGTAATCGTGAATTCCTACGGAAAACAATGTGCTTAATCGGATTATATGGAACTGACTGTGTATCTAAAGAATAGTTATTTATGTTACATTACAGATACGTCATGCGAGAAAAGCTGGACCCTCAAGGACCTTTGACCAAGTGGGGTCTTTTCTTGAGTGAATTATTTGTATAGTTTGACTATCCAAATCTCGTTTTTTATCTTTAGGGTTATATGTTAAATTTAGTTATTTCTATGCTCTCTTCGTGGAAATGTATATAAAGCATAACCCTACGTTAATTATCACCTACGCATTAGTTAAAAAATGTTAAAGTTACATCTAAACTTATTTGTAGTAAAATTTTACAATTATTTGTTTAGCAGTAGGACTTAATCACACAACGGGTTTCTTGTTGATATCTTGTTCCTTATTTTATAAAAATTCTTCCATGAACGCCGTTGTCGGTTTCCAAAACGGATTGTGAAGACTGCCACATTTTCAATTAAACACCAAAATATTCAATTCGGTATAAAACTGAAAACGAAAAACACAATGGGAAAACAAACAGATTAATTACAAAAATGTGTTAGTGGGAAGGGGTTGCAATGGTTAATAATTTCGATGTTCGTTCAACATCACTTTTTGTATTTTTTAAACAATACGTATCAGGTTGAATGCTTTATATACTTTTCCAGGAAGAGGTCGTAGAAATAAACAAATTTCACATAACCTCGAAAATAAAAAACCAGATTAGAATGGTCAAACTATAATAGCACAGGTGTCCCATACAAAACTTTATCCAACAATTCCATAAAATTTGTATTGACGGTTGTGAAAATCAAATCAAAGTCAAAGTGACATGGAATGAGTTATAATACATGTAAAATTACGTGTCGGTTATGACATGACTTCTATAATTCAACTGAACGCTATATAATTATAGCGTCATAATAAGGATGTGCTGAATAAAAACGATACATTTTGGCCCTTGCTCGTCTTAATAGAATGCAAACTTTTGAGTGTGCGTGGTGTAACACGGCACTTTACCTAGCCCTATACTCTACTGTACTATTAATTTATATTGCCCTGGGTCGCTAGCTTATTCAGTCGGAGAGGTAGAAGACTCTATTAATATCGCCAGTGCGGTTAAGGGATGGCTAATATTGTTCTGAGATAGCTCGTTGTCACTTGGAATGTTGAACTTATACATGCAAACACTACCAGCAATAAAAACCTAGCAGTTCACATAAAAAGATATATAATCTGAAAGAAAACACAAACACAAAAATATACTTATAAACAAATACGCAATCAAAAAGTCGCACACTACATGTATGAAAATGCCTTAAATAGGTCGCTAAAATAGGTTGTCGGAAATTCATTGTTTCACTCATTTCGATTTTTTTTCGAATTTCGGCGACTCTAGACGGATTTTAAAAATCGTATGTTCCCCGGCTACCATGCTAACACTTGTGGTAGTCGATAACCCCAAACAAGAAAACTCTTCCTCAATTTCGACGGGCAAGGCTAGCCACCATCCGAGTTACGAGATAAGACGGCTCATAGAATCACAACTTTGTGGAATAAACAGGCTACTGGCCTGAAGTAAGAGAAAGAACAAAACGAAACCTGGATGTGAAAGTAAAAAGTCTACAGCATGTTACAGAAATAAGTACCGGAAATTGGAAGGGTGGTTGGTCGCAAAATAATAAGCAAAGTTAAATACAATTTCTCTCTATACCTCCTCCGTTGGCTTCTACAGGGGGATAAAAATGTTCGAAAAATAAATTTGTTATTAAAAATCTTTCCCCAGGATAAAGATATTGATTTCAAAATAAGTACAATTTAGCTACTCCTACTGGCGATTTACTATATTTAATTTTGCCAAATTGTAGTAGTCCAAAGGCAAAAATTTGGGGGTTAACAAATGAATTTTTAGGCCAAACTTTTTAAACCATTTATTTAAAAAATGTGTATTTTCTATTCTCCATTAATTTTTCCACAAAAAGGTACTCGTAATCCCTCTTTTCAACATTTTTTGAGTTTTATGCCATTCTCTTAAAGCAATAATAACATATTGGTGCAGATTTTAAAGAACTTCGAAGTATTGAACTATGGGAAAAATGGATGGTGACATTTTATTAAACAATTCAATACTTCTCATTTTCCTAAATAATTATGAATGTTTCTTGCCTACACCAAGATGTTATTATTCTCCAAAGAGCAACACACCGCTGTTGGTGGATTAGTAAATAATGAAAGATGGGGAAAAAAGTATCTAAATTAACAGGTACATGAGAAGAACCCAAGTCAGTCTATGATGAAATTGAAGAATAGGCATATAGGGAAAATTATTTTAATTTACAAATAATAAATACAGACCAATCTACTACGAAAAGCTTCTTACAAGCAATAGAGAAATATTTCTAAACATTGGTATAGAAATTGATGAGTGCATTCAAACTGAATATGTTGCTGAAGAGGTTAGTAATAGTACAAACATTTAAAAATGAAAAGTAGCTGGATGATTTCATATGCATTAAGTTTAGATGCCGCAACTACAAGTAAGCACTTTCGTAAATGCACGACCTAGAATCAGAGTTCAGTGTAACATACTTACAGATATAAGCGGAAATAAACTGACTTAACGCTGATATATGTTATGAAATGTTATATCGTCACAGTAAATATACTTTGCACTTTGAAATCGTAGTAACTAAGCAACTATGTGTGAATAAACAGGACTTTATTTTTGTAATAAAATAATCGACATTCAATGTTTGATACATTCGCATCGGTGCTACCCTTCCAAACCTAAACTTTTGAAACGTGAGGCTGCGCTTCAGGGTAGCCACCAATAATTATCGTCTCTCTGAGTGGCATTACTACATTGTCTTAAAACAACGGTGCAGTCTCACCCTTGTGCTCAGAACGCTAGAGAAAAGAACCAGTGCAAGTAACGGAATCCTGATCCAGCCTCCAGGCAATTCTGTTCATGGTCCTTCGAGCCGGATCTATCTCGAATTAAGAACAAGCACATCCCCGGGGTTACCAGCATCCGAAGAGGAAAACAACGTCTGCAAACCATCCGAGTACCAGAAAATGGCTAATAATATGGAGGAATTCAATCAGTTATAGCTGTCGCCCAAGAAGATTCCGCGCAATAACAGAGGTGTTTTCCAATGTAAAAAAAGGACTTTGCCAGCCAGTAGACAGAAGTTCACATCAGCAGTCACAAAATAAGGCGCTAGATGAGTTATAGAACCCGCAACCATCAGTAACGCGAAAATGGTGCAGCTAAGTATTCCAACCCACCCAGGTCCCAGAAATCCTGAACAAAAGGTTCGGATTCGAAAGTTACAGATTCGAATCCATAATTTCAAGCAAGCCATGTTCGATGCTGAACAAATCGTTGGAAGTTCAGGAAACCACGCCATCACGCATAGCAAACTGAAAGAAAAATGGGATGATGTCACAGAGATGGACGGAGAAGTCATGTCTAACGAGATGGATTCAGAACAAATACACTTCAGTCCTGAGTATACCACGTTGGAAGACAGGTATAAAAATTTAATTAATTTATTACAAACACCGACAAGGAGCGAACAAACAACAACCATTTTGCTCCCTTAAGTCAAAGTCCCCATATACGAGGGAAATTATGAATAATGGGCCACTTTCAAGGACCTATTCACCAAATTAGTGGATGACAACCAGTAGACGATGTCATCAAAATGCAGTATTTAAAAACGCATGTCAAGGGAGAGCCCAGCCGACTGATCCAGCATCCAGCAGTTACTCAAGCGAACTACAACACCGCTTGGAATTTGCTGCATCAAAGGTACCAAAACAACCGCCTCATTTTAACAAAGTTGCTAGATACCATCTTCGATTCGCCGGTCCTTTCTAAAGAATCATCCCAAAGGTTGAAGAGATTGCATGACTTTATCAAGGAATGTGTGGAAGCAATCAAGAACCTAGGCATCTCCACCGACAGTTGGGGTCCATGGATCAACAGGGCGATCGCTCGAAAATGGGATCCTGAAACTAATAAATTATACGAGCAGTCGCTTCAATGCCCAAGTAAAGTTCAGGATCATCAGCAATTAATTGCTTTTCTGCAAATGCGGTTCCAGTCCCTGGAAGCCATTGAGGGAACTCGAAAATCAGTACAGGAAAGACTACAGAAGACTGAAGCTCCCGCATCTCTTAGTTGCCAATTGTGCCATCGATATCACTACATCGATAGCTGTGGTCATTTCCGAAGTTTATCCACTAATCATAAACAACAAGTGGTAAAAACCAATCAATTATGCTTTCAATGCTTGCGACACGATTCTAATATACAATGTCGTTCTTATAACAACTTCAAATCTGTCGTTATCCGCATCATACTTTGCTTCACAAGGCACAACCGCCATCAAGGCCTGATTCAGCCTCCAGGCAATTCTGTTCAACCGTGTTTCATCCACTAGTACAAATAGTTTACCGATAATAACCAACATCTTCTCAAAAGATGGTCTACGCCAGATTGGAGTCACATAGAATTTACATTTTTAATGTTGGGGACGTACTTACAAAAAAACCACCTTACAGGTAATAGTAATTTATTATACAAGATAATAAAGTTAAATTTTATCCACGAGTGATTTGTTTAACGTCGAGACGAAGTCGAGACGTTAATGATTCAAGAGTGGATAATAATAACTTTATCGCGTGTATTATACATTTTTTTTCTAAAGCAAGAACTTGAACAATTTCAAAAGAAAATAAGGAAAGCAAATGAGATGCAAGTTTTGACATTTATAATGAATGCCAATGCAGCAAAGACGTGCTTCTATCCTTGGTGGCCAGCATTGGATATAATGTCGGTTGCAGTTGGTGTGTTTATTTATCTTGGTCGATTTCTGTTGTTTCATGAAGTTTGAACAAAAAATGGCGGAGAATAGTATAATTAAGTATCCTTAACGTTAATTTTAAAAGCCTACCGTTAAAAGGTTAACATAAAATAACTTGGTCGGCCTACATCGATATTAAATTTCAGCCTGCAATAGTAATTTACATTTCAAGGCCGTTACCTAGCGAGCACGCTATCTAACGCGCGAGCGATAATGAGCTTGTTATCTGTGTGAGTAAGTAATGTTCTGGTAATGGCAGAGCAGTGTACAATGTTTCATGGTATTCTGAGTCGTAGATCTTCAATAAAAGATCCTTAAATTCAAATGACGCTGCTGATTTTCTTTACCGGCTAAGCCCGTTATGAATTATAACTTGCTGTTTATCATGAATACCATAGCAACTTAGCATCCTACATTTATTGCTATGGTATTGAAACATTTATATTTTGTGTTGTTAAATACTAAAATTAAAAGTCATTGCTATATTTTGATTAAAACATCGACGGAATGTAGGTGAGCCATTAATTATTATTTTTAGTTATTGTTAAAAATTAAGAGCCCACAAATACAATTATCACGAGCCGCCGCTGGGAGAGGCTAACAGCATTTGCCACAGATAATAATATGACATATAAACTAATCAATAAAGGAACAGGAATATCTCTAGACCGAAGGATAGTCAAACAAATCGATCATGTTCTAATAGTAAACAAACAACAATCAAGCATCATAGACACAAGAATAATGAGAGGACCAGTGGGCGACCAAGATGACATGCTGGTCAGAGCAGTGTTTAAGAGTAAGATAAATAAATCCAAAGCAATGACCACACAGCAGAACAAAAAGTATAACATACATAAGCTAAGAACAAAGACTATAGGATACAATAACAATAAGTGCTGGAAGAGCATTTAAGTCAAGTACAGGATCAAGGAAATATGGAGACGATATAAGATAAATAGTATATATATAATCTATCCCTCTTCTACTTTTAAGTGTAGAGGGTAAGATAAATAGTAATGGTTAAAAATAGCATTAATTGCATAGCAGAAGATAAAAGGTATAGCAACCAGAAACAGCGTGATAGGATAAATACTGTGCAGAAGCAATTAATAAAAGAAAGGAATAAAAAAATATATTGAGACAAAGACCAATATAAAATAAAAAATAAGAATATGAGAGATTAGAGAAGAGAAGCTAAAAAATGTTAAGAAGAGGGAAAATTAAACTCCTGGATAAAAAATTTGAAGAGATAGAGCAAGCAACGAGAAACGAAAAAGATAAAAGAATGTATGAATACCAGCAGAAGTACCTAACAGGACTTCCACCCCAGAACACTAATATGCAAGAACCAAAAAGTAAGTATATCCGTGCTTAGCGTTACGTACAAAGTCCTCACAAAAATCCTGCATCAAGGAATACTTGCACGCGAAAATGATATAATCGGAGAGCACTATGTCAGTTTTGGACATGGTAGATTCACGATTGATAAAATTTTTACCTCACAAGAAATACTTGAAAAAGTATGGGAATAAACAGAACAATATACCAACCATTTATAGAAGCGTATGACAGTATATAATACGTATAATAATAAATAATAATAGTAATAATAATGACTTTATTTGAAAAAATAGGTAGCTATATTGGTACAAGGTGGGCCTTTGTAGTCGAAGTTTAGCCAACTATTATATTATGCAAGAATTGAGTATCTCCTCTAAACTCACAAATCTAACAAAAATAACCATAGAAAATCCAAAGCCAGTGTGAAAATACAAAATAGCTTATCTTCGATGTTCCTAACCTTCAAGGGAGTAAGACCAGGAGATGGATTAGCATTGACCCTTTTCAACATCGTCCTGGAAAAAGTAATTACTAATTAGGGAGGTTACAAACAATGTCAGCAGGACGATCACTAACATTATGTTAAGCTAGTAACAAGATCGGAAAGAGAAACGAAAGAAATCTACAAACATGAGATTGACCAAAGGAAAATTGCCCGAGGGGAAATTCACCAAACCACAATTGACCGAAACAACAATTAGTCGAAACAGCAACTGATCGAAATAACATTGGCTCGGCGAAAGTGACAGCGTTATAGACGACCAATTCTCGTATCTTCAAAGTAATTAAGTACAGGTTGTGCTTTTAGAGGTATCGGTCTTCATCAGAAACTATTCTGAACGCCAGGGTGATCAACAATAACTGATTGAGTTGGCAATCCAAAATTTTACTTGAAATTGTCAGGAGTGTAAGTCTATGTCAAATTCGAGGTTACCAGGTTAGGTTTTGCGAGTCTACGTCAAAACTGAAGCAAAACCTAACCTGCTAACCTGCTGATTAATGATCTTTCACTTTCCTAAGCAATGTAATGTACGCAGTCTCTAATTTATCTGACAATAATGCATACAGCAAGGGGATAGCGTTGCTATATTGCAACCTATGAATGGTATTTTTTGATAAAAAAGATGCGGTGCCCGAATTGAACAATTATTTCGGTGAATTATCGATAAATTATATTTCAGTCAAATATTTCCACCAATTTCTGGTTCGATCAATTGCATTTCGGTCAACTAAGGTCGTCTAACTAAGACACAGATGAGTGGACTACGTGGAAGAAGATGCACGATAAATACTTGAAATTCCAATTTGTAAAGTCAGAGTATAGCAAAGAGAGGAATAGAGAAACATCTTCCCTGACCTAAAAACCATGTTCAAACTAAGCTTCAGGTATTTTACTTTCAACTATATATGAATTGATATTTTTCAAAACAAATATTTTTCTTAATACTGAAGTACCGCAAAAGTAATTAAAATTAAGGAAGTTGGTACCACTTGTGGTTAGAGTAAAATTTCATCTATATGGTTGGTAATATGTTCAGCTTAGCTTTACAATTTTGAAGTGTATCTTTTGTAGTAAAAACCATTTATGATATTTTCATATTTTTCCAATGTTTATATTCTTGTCAAACAAATTAACAGTCAATGGAGGAGAGAATGGCTGCCGTATTTTCACCACTGTAGAAAAACTTAAGCTACTAAATTATAAATCAATTTTTTAATCATATAAATAAACTTCTACATCTATAAATCCACATTTCTTGCTGTTATTGTAACGTTTCGCTTTTATTTTAAATACGAATTAATCATAATGCAATATTATGGGCATTTACAATTTCGCATTTCAGCCGGCAAAATCTCCAGCCCGCTCGGTACTGTAAATTCGTCGCGGAGCGCGAACCACACTACAGATCGTCCTGCGCGCATTTCCACTTTGAAGTCTCTTCAGAGAAGGAATGCTACAGCTACCGTATAAAACCAAATTATTCCGCCGAACTCGAGGAGAATTATTCTGGTAAAGCGAACTTCAGTTCTCCTCAACTGAGGAAGCGCTTTGTTCCTGCCTCAGCTGGGCCACCAGAATTGTACGAGAATGAATCCGAGAAATGATCCCGGCCCTCCGACCTGCCTGTAGCTCTCCACCTCCAAGAGCTCCGCTCTTGGGTCTCGGCTCAGTCGGGCTATCAGAATGATTCGAGAAAATCTCTATACAGATCCCCGAAGAATAATCCATTAGTTAACCCGTCCTACTGTCTAAAGTTATTACCCGTTCCATAGATAAATTTACTTTAGGTAAATAGCCCACGGCTTCTCAATAATTATGTAATTTAAAACAACGCAAATTTGATGATCGGGTTAAACTGTTCTAAATAATTCAAAACTCCGAAACTCCCGTGATTTCTTAGTTTAAAACAAAGCAAACCTGAGGATCGGGTTAAGCTGTTTTAAATAATACAAAGTTTCAAAACTCCGTTAATTTCTTAGTTTAAAACAACGTAGACCTGATGATCGGACTACGGAGTTTTAAATAATTCAGAGTTTCGCAACTCCCATAACGTCTTAGTTTAAAACAACCCAAACCTGAGGATCGAGTTAAGCTGTTTTAAATAATTCAAAGTTCTGAACTTTCGAGCATAGTATGCAATTCCCCCAGGTCTAAAATTAACATACCTTGAACTTGGTGTTTACACGTCCTTGACAGGCGTTGTTCACACCCACTATCAAACAAGGATACCCTTTCACCGCCCGCTATTATCACCGAGCCAAATTCCACAAGCCGCACACGTGGGGACATTTCGCCTTCAAGGGAAAGTAATCCAAGGTGGTATATATGAATATTTATTTGCATTTATTAAATAAAGTAATTAATAATCCATGTATGCACTGCACTTTTGTTGCCATTTGTTTAAATTCGCAGTACTGCCAACATCAGTCAGATAGCCTGGGAATGTCAGTGACTGTCAAACAGTGGAGAACCGAGCCCGCGCCTGCCATTTAGGTCGCCTAACCACAAGGGGAATATAATTAACATTTATTTTGTATATATGATTGTAGATAATTTACATGCTTATTTAGTTTATCTTTAATCCATGAACTGTAAATAGTGGTAAATAAATGTAATTTCTGTTGCTTGGTATTCTATGAATCAGTCAAAGTGAATTTAAATCGAACATGGACCCAGTAAGAGCTACCCGTTTATTTCGGCAACATTAATTAATGCTACTATTGAATAAATAACCGGAAGGCATTGCACTATCTGTTAACTACTACAGCAAGGGTTCTCCTTATAGACATTTTAATTACACACGCCCCCTTATTATATTAGAAATAAAATTTATTATGACTCTTTAACTAATATAAAAAGCGTAAAATACGAACAAATTAAACCACTTATAAAATAAAACTTTGAAGTAAATAAATACATTTTGCTGCTCTGCCTATATCTTACGCCTATTCTATCTTGTAAAGTTCCCCTTTATATATTAATATACCCTCCCAGCCCTCCACCCCTCATTCACGGTTGTGAACACATGTGCTATTCGGTGCGGTTGGTTCAATTTTGGTAACGCAACCACGGACAGACGTGACGTCATTTAAGGCGGAGAAACCCATACTCTTCTTAACATTAAATATTTTGAACTAACATAAATAGCTAAATTTTAAAAATTTTGAAAACTCTTATTGTTTCATAATTGTCATTTAAAAGTGTATGTCTATAGATTTCCTTAAAATTGCAGGTTATTTTATTCAGCATGCTACTACGATTCACAGAAGCATAAAGTTTCAAAATAATATCTTCTAATTAAAAATGCGTAGTACGGTCCTGATTGAGACAGATCGACTAATTTAATAAAACTGTAATTGAAGAACCTTCTAACCGATAGTTCGTCTCAATAAATCGCACCTCACTACGCACAGGAAACAAAAGCCGACCATCGTCATCGATTTAAATGTAGCAGGGCAAATTTTAGCGGGAATTTTATTTCCTGTTCCCGGTATCTAATCGGAATAATTGGAACACTTCACGCGATCGGTGCTCATTCTTTCACCCACGGCACGCATTTCGCTTTTAATTTATGACGACTCTTTTTAACAAGTTGTTCAAAAATTCCAGGAGGTGGAAAATCTTAGATCTACAAGTGTGTCACACTAATCCTGATATTTATTTTTGAATAGTCGCAATAACAGAATATTGCAACATTGCGCAATATTGTGTTGCAAAACGCGCAGAATAAAATAATACCTACAAAATAACCTTGGCTTTCAACCTTCCAAAATTAGAACAGCAACAGAGTGAGTTACCTATTATTTTGATGCGTATTTTCAACCTAAGAGATAGAGTAACAAGGTCAACACATCACCAAGACACACAGCTCACACAATGGTTGCTGCGCAAGTACCAAAGGCACGCTTCAACTCTGTATCCCGAATCCAGGGCAAGTTGAGCGTTGTACCGCCAGATGCCAGCACATAAAACACCAGCTTCTACACCGCAAGGTAAATGAGGTTACAGATAATACATACATACATACATTTCCAAAAAACCTCGAACCTGCATTATTTTAGGTTTCCGCTCTCATATAGACAAATTGCTAACATCCGCCCATGTTTGAGGTAAATTCCTGGTACGCCTTTATGTATAAGTATGTATTGTTGATCTCTCTATTATTCGTCTACGGTCTTTCAAGAGTTCTTCTGCCCTGTGCTCCGTACTTCAGGACTATTTTTAATAATCCCATATGACCTCTTGCATTTCTTTCCATTTTTCTCTAATTATTTTTGCAATTACAGTTTTCTAATAACCTTTTCTGATGTTCGGTTCAAAAAGAGAGAAAGATAATGAAACGAACATATAATAGAATGACAGATGGTAGAATATCCAAAATCATTAGAAACAAAGGGCCACCTTAAAGAACGCCAACAGGCAGATCACACAGGCGATAGATAGAAAGTTGGGTGTCATAATCCGTAGAATAAATAGGGAAAACTATATTAGAAGAAAAATACTATTTGGTTAGAAATCATTTTAGACTATTTTTACATATTGTGGAAAACTTGATTGTAAAGCAACTCTCTTCTAGTTGAGGTTCAGGGCGATCCGTTGGGTGTACGATACGAACATTTCTTCTTTCTCTTCGTAGACCATAATATGATATGGGTATTACAATTTAAAACCGACTTCAAATACAGGAAAAAACTAAAATTTACTAGTAAATATGCAAGCCATGCAAACAACGCAAATTACATAGCTCATAAAGCTGAGCTGAAAACGTCCAGTTTTTTGTCAGCTAGAGGGAAGATGCATCTGTGTGTGACGATGTAAGTAGGGCCGTTGCCTCCAACGGGCAATGCGAGAGAGATAGGAAGGTGGCCCAGAGTAGATGCAAAGACGATAAGGAAGACGAAAAGATGCGGTACGTCAAAGACACTTCAGAAATGGTCCACTAGTCCCGTTTGTTAATTCGACAATGTGGAAACGTTAACTTGGTGGGAATTTCGGAACTAAGCACGCGGGGTCTGCTAATAGCTCCAGAACCAACATCACGAATCGCCCTCGGGCTTAGCTTAGCTGTCGAAATTGATACTTCAAAAAAGTGCCATAGCGTGCCAACATCTATACCTAAATATTAAATGTGTTGATCTCCCATGAACTACAAATATTGCATCAATGCAAGACCTACTACTTCTGAATTTGTTATGTTCCTTAGATGCTTCTCTCTTACGATTAAGTACCTTACCGTATAAGCGAGCTATCGAGCTAATCACGCTTATCCTTCCATAATTGCTGCAATCTCTTCAACTGCCCTCCCTATATACAGAACAATGTCAGCTTTATTCCACTATGTCGATACTGCTTCCCGATTAAGGAGTTTGTTAAATATGTTGGTTATCAGATCTAGAAGGATTTAAAGCCCTGCTTTTATCCGGTGGGTAAATCACCGGAATTAACACATTTCTCATTCTTTACTGTCCAAGGAGCTTCTAGCACCGCATCTTTTGTTATTAAGTTGGTTGTTTCTGATTCTTTATTATCGTCTCCCTTTTTTTAATTCTTTGATCAACTCTACTTTATTTTCAACTAGGAAGAGACGGTAATATTTGGCCGATATTTTTATTTGTATTAAATTTATGCCATTTACATATTTGTTTTCCTTTCTCAAACTCCACATAGATTTCTACGATGTATTAGCCTTCTTACTATCTATAGGTATACATTTATTAATTTCAGTACTAGAAATTGTTCTTATCTTTGGCAACCACTGAAACTAATTTTTTAATTATCTCGAGTTTTTAATTTGTACGTGTAAAACAGGTTACTGTAATCCAAGCCCCCCTAATAGTAATTTAATTTCTGCATCTGTTCATCAAACGTAGTATATCAGTTGATAACTACTTCGATTGAATCTTGAATGTATTTTGTACACCATTTTGGTTTCTATTTTTACTGTACCTGGCATTATCAACTGCACTACGCTTCATTAGCGACGAATGTTTCCGTCTTCATACATTCTGCCTGCGGTACTAAAAAGGTGGATATAAAAGATAGGGTAACTAATTCCAGTTATATTAAAATTTGAATATTAATAAGACTATTATGGCTAGTTTGAATTCGATTCAATAAGTAGGTGCTCGTAGTTCTTGAGTTACAAAGATAATCTAAAGATAAATGTCAACTTCTGAGGGGCGTAACTTCTTAAGGCTGAATTTTTTACTAAGGAATTTGATTATATCGGTCTATTTTGATGCGAATAGTTAGACTGTGTTTCATTCTTTTCAGAACAGCCTGTATATACAAGGCGTCCCAGGAATATTTTCGCTGACGTCATGCTCGTATGAAGCAATCATGGTAGTAGTAGTAGTAGTAGTATTTATGGGGAGACTCATGTCTAGCAAGTAGGCCTTCATAGGCCCTTTTTGCCATCCCCATGGACAAGGTTTAGACATGCAGAGTACCAAGTACCTTAGTCCTACTTAGAATTTTGCCGAGATTAAGGAGTTCCAACCCTAGCAAGGAATCTTTTACATGCTACACATCGTAGTAACATGTCACGCACGAATTTACATCACTTCCGAATGATGGCACTCCATAGAGGCTTTCATCAGCATTTTTTTATTTTTAAAAAACCTCACCGGGGTCGGGGATCGAACTCTCGACCATTAGATCGGTAGCCAGAATGCTTACTGAGCTATGGAGCCCGGCAGCAATCATTTATACAGATCATTTTCATAGTCACAAATGAGACCAATAGATTAGAGCGTGTATTTTATGAGTTAACATAGGAATGATTGGTGAGCAGATGGCCCGCGAGCCCGGCTTCGAATCCCAGCGGACTCAAGAAGGATTTTAAAAATCGTACGCTACCCGGCTACCACGCTAACACCTGTGGTAGTCGTTAACCCCTAAAAAACAAGGGAACTCTTCCTCACTTTTAACGGGAAAGGCTACCCAGCCTAAGGGAAAAGAGGGCTCACAGAATCACTTTGTGGTAAAAACAGACCACTAGCCTATAATAAGAAGAAGAAGACATAGGAATGATTACTTGTCAAAAAGACAATTAACAGTTATCCTAATGTACACCACTGAAGAAAAGATACAACATAAATGTTGTTACTACGTATCTTCTTCCGGTAACAAAATTAAAGTTTCTTATTAGCAAATACCTAAGTCAAATTCGTATGTTAACTCGTAAAGTAAACGCTCTAATCTTTTGTTTTCGTTGGTAACTATGGAAGTGACCTGTGTGATTAAATGCTGAGATAGAAACGAAACTGCTATGTTAAGCATTAAAATAAATTCACTGTACATATAATAGTTTATCTACGACCACTACTAAAAGTAGGCCTTTTAGCGCTAGCTTGTTTCACTAAAAGTGACGTTTTATAGTTTAGCGTGGTTAAAGAAATCAGCTGTTTACTTTTAGCCCATGTGCTAAAAGTGAAGTGAGGTTATAAAACTACAATTTCGAACTGGAAGTGAAGTTGTAAAGTTATTCTAGTTGCTTCTTGCGTTACAGGCAAAATGTTTTTGAAATAATTAAAGCGTTATGTAATGAATACAGTCAGATGTGGAGTATTAATAATTACCTTTCGTAACTGACCTTGACAGTACTGGCTTGGCAAACATTCGCCCTCGCGGCATGGCCTGCTGTTTATTATGACATAAATTAGAAGTGTCGTAGATGCAAACAGTAAAATTAAGGTTGTAGATAAAATATTGTATGCAACGCGTGCTAAACGTCGTTTATGCACGAGATATATTATAAAACTCAGCCTTCGGCTTCGTTTCATAATTTTCATGTATCGTGCATAAACGTCGATTTTTAGCACTTGTTGCATAAATAGCTATTAAATACAAAAGTTTTATGGTTGTCCAAGCCACGCGATCTAAAATTGCAAAATATATAGATAGCCTGGCTCCATAGCACAGTGGTTAAGTATTGTGGCTACTGATCTAAGGGTCGAGAGTTCGATTCCCAAACCCGGTGAGGGTTTTAAAAAAAAATTAAATGCCGATGAAAACCTCTACAGAATGCCATCATTCGGAAGTGATGTAAAGCCGTGGATCGCACGTTACTACGATGTGTAGTAGCATGTAAAAGATCCCTTGCTAGGGTTGGAACTCCTTAGTCTCGGCAAAATTCTAAGTAGGACTAAGGTACCTAGTACTCTGCATGCCTAGACCTTGTCAACGGGGTTGGCAAAAAGGCCCTATGAAGGCCTACTTGCTTGACATCAGTCTCCCCACAACAAATACCAACCAACTAAGTACATAGATATATACGGTAAGTCAAATAAATAGCAAAGTAGGTCCCATATTTCTTAGGCGATTTAAAAAGAATGCATACAACCATGTCGCATTTTTTTAAATTTTCTTGCACAGCAGCTGATTTTCTAAAATTTTGAACTATTGTCCTGTTTGTGGAGAGTGAGAAAAGTCCATTCCTAGTGGAAGAGAAGTAGAATTACAAATGCGCACACAGCATAGTATTACATCTGAAGATTGAATTGTTCTTTTATTTATATTACATTTTTATAGTTCTAATTGTTTTAGCTATTTTTGTTTGTTTGTTTGTTAATGGACAAGGTCTAGGCATACAGAGTACCAGGTACCTTAGACACCGACTGCTATGGTCATATGGTCATAAGTCCTAAAACCTCGCTTTTCCAGTGTAATAGGTACTTTTCCGAAAGTAATCGTTTTAGGTATAGAATATGAGGAAAAACAAACCACTTGTAAAAAAAAATAGAAGGGGTGACATTTACAAATAAATTTTGACAATGTGAAAATGTGTAAATTTTACACCTCTTCGAAGATCTCACGCCCGTATTCATAGTCGTTCGCCAGCGGATCGCCGGCGACTCGCCAGAGTTTCGTTATGAATAGTATGTTGGCGGCACTGTACGTCTATGTCAAATTCTAGGTTAGCAGGTTAGTTTTGTGTCAGTTTCTGTCAAAACTGACTGAAAACCTAACCTGATCACCTCGAATTTGACATAGACGTACAGTGCCGCCAACATACTATTCATAACGAAACTCCGGCGAGTCGCCGGCGATCCGCTGGCGAACGACTATGAATACGGGTGTCACTGTATTTGAAGCAACTATTATTATTATAAAATGATGCGTCTTAACTTTACCTAAGCAGCCGCCAGCCACCAATTTCCAATCCATAATCTTCACAAATAACATAAACAGTGAACTTTTACTCAATTAAGCTATAGAGTGTTTCCCTGTATTTGTATACCCTGTATAATCGGCAATAATTTTATAGCGCGGGCCTTGGACTATAAAACTTTTCTGCTTAAACCTTACTCTACCAGAAACGGCTATACAGGAACGGCCCTAGGAAGTTATCTAGGTGGTGCGAGATGTCGAGATGGCGCCCCTACAATGACTGTTAGGATGGCTAATATTAGGTTAGGAAAAAATCTTACTTTACTACGTGTAAAAATGGACAGTTGTATCAAAATCAATTATAATATCAAATATTACCTTACGCATCTGGTAAGATATCCGTTAGCTCCTGAAGAATATAACGGTAGAGTGGTCGTAATTCGAATACAAAATAAAGGAACAATCGTTACAATGACAACATTAATGAAAATACGTGACGAGAGTACCTCGACAGAGCCACTTGAGTTAATTATTCTGATCGCTGAAGAACACACAAAGCACCAAAAAAATAAAATCATATACTCAATAATTACAATTATATTTAATATAGATAATATGCCATGAAACTGACTTACCCTTTAGTGATTAGTCGGTCTTATAAGTGTAATTGTAAACATTAAAACGTCCATTTGGGATGTGACTATGCCCCTCAAGATGGAAATTACACGCATTGTAACCAATTAGTATACATACTGAAAGGACTAATTAAATCAAGAAAATTTGCTGAGAAACTTGTCTACACATTTTCTGCTTACAAATGTTTATTAACAACGCCTAGCTTTTGTTTTTCTACCAACAAGTCTCTAAAAAATAAATTACTTTAAAAATTGATAATAACGTCAAAAACTTCTAACAATTTGTGAATGTTGACAAGATAACTCAAACTGTTCATTTCAGTTTCTCATATAAAATGGTTACGCTTACTTATCATATACAAAGGTTGCCTAACGAGAAAGCGTCAAAACTTTCATGAATGAAATATATGACGATACATCTTTGTTCGGCAGGTAAGTGTTTATTTAAAAATAGTAGTTACGCTAAACAATCACCATGAAATCAAATAAATATGCCTAGAGCAGTAGTCTCCAAAGTGGGGTACGCGTACCCCAAGTTGTACTCGAGTCGATGCTTGGTAATAGGCCAAGTGACAGAATAAAATTTTATTAGTAACTTGCATTTTTAAATTACATGATCATGAACATTAAGTAGACGAGGAAATGATAGCGAGAACACGATCACGTGGTCTTATAAGGTGCAGACAGCAAGTTTTTGTAGCTAAATGTGGAGGCTTTTTTTACGAATATACATTGTGATTCACTTGAAATTAGGTTACCTTAGTATCTTTTATATTTTTAAGCGCAATTATTTTGCATTTTGGTGGTTTGTACAGACTCCTAAGGGAACTTAAGCTACTTATTTGGATTATTTCAATTTATGCATGGCTGCTTACTATGATCGATTCAAAATGCGAATTTCAGAAACTAGCGATCGAGGCAGGCTATATGTTATTTAAAAATATTTTTTTATCAACTTTAGAAATCAGCATATACTTATAAACTTTCGCTGGAAAAAAATGTAAACTTTTTTTGGAATCAATAATTTATTATCGAAATAATATATGGTCAAAATATTAAATGGCATATTCATTTTGCGTTTTACAAAAAGTCTTTTTTCTACGACCACTACTAAAAGAGAGCCTTTCAGCACTAGATTGTTTAACTAAATATGACGTTTTATAAATCAGCGTGTTAAAAGTTTACTTTTAGCACATGTGCTAAAAGTAAACAGCTGGTATTGAATTTAAAATTTTGAACTGGAAGTGAGGTTATAAAGTTATTCTAGTTACTTCTTTCGTTAGAGGTAAAGTGTTTTTTAAATAATTAAAGCATTATGCAATGAATAAAGTAAAATGTGTACTATTATAATTACCTTTGATAACTAACTTGGACAGCTACCGACTGCAGAAACAGTCACCTGCGCCGTCACGGCCATCTCTTTACTGTGACATGAATTATAACTGTCATAAATGCAAACCTTTGTTAAATCGTAACATTTATAGATTAATAACAGTAAATTTAAGGCCGTAGAAAAAATATTGTGTGCAAACTCGTGCATAAACATCCACTATTAGCACTTGTTGCACAAATAGCTAATAGATGATTTTGTGTTTTTCCTAGGGCGATTTCTAAGTGCTAGCGGTATATTTTTTGAACAATTTTTGAGAAAGAAATCGGTTTAGTAAAAATTCAGAGTCACCCAAGAACCTACCAACCATTTTGAAAAACAAAACAATTGAAACAAATTTCTGTTTTTACATCATTTTATATTTTGGCTATATTGCGATTATTATTATTATTTCTAAGTGTTCTTTTCATCTGTTTGCAACAAAAATTAATATTTAGAAGTGTTTAAGAATACTAAAATAGATTTTGAAATGAAATCCTGCCTTCCTTGATGGTTAGCGTAAGTTTAGGAAAATTTGCATCTTTAATCGATCATAGTAGGTGTGCATGCAAATGTGGAAATAATCCAAATACGCAGCTTAAGTCCCCTTAGGCTTAAGGGTTTGTACGACCCACCACAACTTTAAATCATTATGCTTAAATATAAAAAACACACGTAGGTGCCTTTATTTCTAACGCAACACACTGTATACAGGGTGTTGAAAAAAAAGGTCGGATATTTTATCCACTTATAGATCTCATCAATATAAACAAAAATGTCTTGATAAACATGGGTCCGAAAACGCTTCGTTTCCGAGATACAGGGTGTTGATTTTTTTTTAATTTCGTTTTTTATGTTATCTAAAAATGCTTTCAGCGATTTTAATGAAATTTTTATAGTTTGTTTATAACTTTATGCGGTATCTTTTGAACCTATTACAATAATTGATGTAGTAATTCCAGAAGCGTGCCCACGGGGCATATCGATTAGGCTTTTTTACAAAAAACTAACGCCCACGAGATTTTTTGCAATTTTTTTTTATAAAGCAACTAAAAATGCAACTTTTTTGTCTCCTGAGATATTTTCAGATCTCGCTTCGTTTTCAAAAAAAAAATTAAAGCAAATATTTTTGTACGTCTCTGAACCTGTTAAGACAAAAACTAAAATGCTTCAATTTTTTGGCACACTAAGATTTAAATTATTTATTCCAGGGGCGGCTGGTTTTCTTTTTTTTTGAAAACTTTAACACTCTATATCTCAGAAACAAATCATTTTCGGACCCATGTTTATTAGGACTTTTTTGTTGGTATTGATGAAATCTATAAGTGGATAAAATATCCGACTTTTTTTCAACACTCTGTATATCAGAGGTACGCACTATTAATTTGTACCTACTGTCTTGGGGGTACGCGACAAGTTTGAAGATCACTGACCTAGACCAACAAATTGTAGACGTTGCCAATTTAGTATGTTTCGAAGAAATCAACAGCAAAAATTGTGTGACGAAAACCTCTAGGACGCGAAGAAAGATGGCTATAAATTTGGTTTTCATACGCTTCAATGTAGACTGAGATTGCTGAACGACGTGTTTGGGATATTTAAAATGTTGTTGATTATTTTGGCACCCCCTAGAAGTGCCAAGTGACTCACGCTATATACAGTATGTTTCACTTCTTACTTTCACACCCCTGTGCCTTATGTATTTTTTGATCGCTTTTAAGTTTAGTCAATTATACTACCCTTTATAAGGATTATTCTTATAATTTTTAAATAATTTTATTGCAAACTAGGTCTGTGATCAAAATAAATGCGAAAAATTCAAAAATCGTAGTAGGTTTAGTTTCATCGAATAAAGTTCTTAAGACAAGTAGCATAGAATCGCAAAAATCAACGTTTTGTTTTCCATGGCACTCTTTATTAAGACCACAATGGATTTTAAATTATTAACAATAATTTTTTTAAGTAAAGTATTGAAGTTCTACTATTTTTGTGATTCTGGGCAATTCGTTTGAAAACTTTTTTCGATTGACTGTGATTTGGCAGTAAAAATATTAGGAATTGTAAATTAACCCTTTTAAAGGATAAAATAATTTACAAATTTCAGGATCTTACGCCTTCGTGTTTATATACAAAAGTAGGCTGGCAAATCATAACTGTATTTGTACGGTAATAATACTTTACGGGACATGTCAACTATTACCATACTGAAACCGATAAACTCTTGAACAAACCACGGATTTTATTAATCATAACAGCCATAGAGGCCCTTAGAATCCGCGCTCTACGAGCTCGGATTTCAAACCGATTTCTGCAGCAGTTATGATACTGATAACATTCCTATATAGATATGTTAATAATTATTATCAAAATTTTAATTCCATCAGAAGGTAAATAACAAATACAGGGGTGTGAAATGCGAAATAAAGCACTCTGTATATTATAATTTATTGCCTTAGAAAATATTATGTTCAACAACTTTAAAACAAAGATAAAAAAGAAACAACAAAGTACAACTTTTCAAATGCATAGAAAATTACATTCGTTTGACACAATTTAAAGAATTAGGAAACTTTCAGAAACATCTAAATCAATGGATGGACGTCTGTGATCTTTCGGTCTTCTATATTGCAGATCAAAATATATAAAAAAAAACTATTTCAAGACAGTTTAGCATTAGTCCAAGTTCCCATTAATCCGGAAATGAAAATTTAGGTACAGATGTCTCAATTTCAGTTCACTAACTTAAAAAGCGTGGGAACAAGGGGATGCACCTAGTTTTATTTACAGTCGTTACA
This sequence comes from Agriotes lineatus, assembly GCA_940337035.1. Lineage (NCBI taxonomy): Eukaryota > Metazoa > Arthropoda > Insecta > Coleoptera > Elateridae > Agriotes > Agriotes lineatus. Next base: position 7,364 of record CALNHX010009655.1, on the reverse strand, counting down.
CTACAAAATTGGGACTAAATGTCTTTATTTCAATTTTTTTAAAGGCAATTTTAATCTTCACTTGTAGTTGCACATTCGGTTACTAACAGTACTAAGTGCCCATCCAGAGAAAATAATAAGAAAGTTACCTTCGTTGTAAAGGGGCGGTTTTCAACGGCGCCGTAATCTTCAATGAACACGACAGTCACTTAAACTTTTACATCGATTTTCGGCGTACGTCTCTTGGAGGCAAACGAAGAAAGCCAGCAAAGAGGATGAACGATGTTCCGCATTTAACTGCGAACACCCCTATGGTACTGATAGTTCTTACGTTCTTCTGGCGCCTCCCCACCACACAATCGATTCAAACTAAATTATTTTTCGACAAAATTGCCGCCGTAATAGGTGTTTTCATTGCGCTGGCCGGTAACAACAGGGGAGTCACGTAAGTGGCGCTTTGCCCGAAAATCACCCTTCACTTTCATTAATGTGAATTTAATGAGCAAGTGATAGTGGCGAAACTGGGATCTTAAGGCTGTACGAAAACTTCCCCGTTAAACACTCTTGTGCAACAGGCCTGAACAAAAAAAAATGTTAAACCGACGGCGTTGAGTGGCAATTAAAATTGCAAAACTGTGGTTTACATAAAATTGGCTTGAAAATGTACAAAGTTCGAATCGTGCGCAAATTTAACGGTATTCCACCCTCATTTTAATTATGAATTTTACTGTAATACCTGCAATGGCCAGGTGCATAACCAGGTGTATGCAGATAAAAAATACAGGCCCCCATTGTTGGAATCACTCATGCATGGTATAAGAGCAATTAAGGACTACCAGCAAAAATTGATCCAAGCTGTCCACGGTCAGTACCCTCTCTGAAGGTAGGAGTTTTTAGGGTTATTTCATGAGATATTTTATAATTTTAGCGACGGGACATAAGTGTGCCGTCAAGTTTGATTTTTTTTTAACTTTTAGTTTATTCTTTATTTTTGCACATTTCCAATTTTTAAATTAACTGCTTCCATGAAAAAGTCCGTTTTCACTTCGACTGTTTGTTTTGCGACTTTTTCGTGGTGCATATTTTTATTATTTAAAATTATGCTTAATTTATTGTACATCTGTTTCATGATCAATATGGAATTTTTGGTTTCTCATATTATCAGCATGGGACATAAAGTATAGCCTAAACAGCTTGACCCATTTTGCTCAAATTCCGTATTTGGAAATTTGGTGATTGCAAATATTAAAAATCGCCTTTTTTACAAGATAAGAAAATCTTTCGGAAAAAATTAAAAGCCAATCACATAATTTTTGTTGAATTGCTTAGAAATCTACGATTGTAGTTATACGTTTGTTGTTTTACATAGGATGCTTAAAAAAAGCCCATTATAAATACACAGATTGAGCAAATAAACCGTTACAGGAAGTAAACATACAGTTGGAAAAAAATTAAAACCAGATATCGTACAAAAGATCAACAGCGAATTGATCACAGACGAAAGTACAAGAGCTTTATACTCGAGCGGACTATCTCAAAAACTCAAAAACATACCAATATTAATTCCAAAATATGTGTTTTGATGTGGTGTAGCCAGGAGGTAAAAGAACTACTCCAGTAGAAGGGAGAGGCATACTTGAAGTACCTAAATAGTCGAATAATATGGGATAAAATATATACACTGCAACAAGCAATCAAGTGAATGAGCGAATCCCATAAATGAAAAGAGACTATTGCACTAAATTCACGAAGAAAATGACACACCATCTTTATGTTGTCCAACGAAAAGTGTTGAAAATTATAAAAAGGAGAAGACGCGATGCAAATGATTATGTACAAACACAAACAATTGATGGAACATTAATCAATTACCGAGGGAACGACCTGATTATAGAGCTAATGAACTTTTTACAACTTTTATTAGACACCCTCGTACTTAATATCGTGTGTTAAAAAAAAACTCATTCGCAGCATGCCATGATTAAATTGAAGTTTTCCATAACTTGATACATCCATTGAAGCAAATGAACTACTCAGAGAGAACTAAATTACATCTTGATCTTGAACTATTTTACTAAAAATATACAAAACACTTAATAAAAACAATTTTTATTGACTGTTATGATTAATACATTCGTTGTATTAATGCCATCCTATTTTCCTTTTTGCTTGATACAAGTAAACTTAATGCAGTGTAAACTTTTACCTGTCACAGTGACGGATGTTTTCATAAATAACATGCAATCTGACATTCACCTACAGACTTAAGTTATGACATGACTAGATTTTCTATCTTTCTTTCCAAGGCCTACCCTAAATTAGTTTTTTTTTTAAACACATAGGTATGACTTAAAGCGCAGCATAGCTATTCCAGGATTTAAAAATCTATCAAGTTCTTTACATGGATCTTCTCTCGTAAGTAGAAGTTTTGAAACAAAAATTTTTGAAAACATCAATGAAAAGAAAGATTTTTTTATGGGGAAACCCTTATCTTTTGGGTCAAAAATACGCCCATATTTTTCAAAGGTGAAAACTTGAGCTATGTGCAAAATACTACTTTTATTAAATTAATAGTTATCGAGTTGAAGCAAAACTAAATAGAATTTCAATTTTTGTGTTGCTGGCCCTATATATATTTGACCGGAAATATATTCAGTTTCGTGCCAGGTATACACCTAATCTGCATGCAAAATATCGTCTTCCTCTAACAAGTAGTACCGCCAACAGAGGGATAAAGAGACAAATGGACAGATAGACAGACGAATTTGAGAAATGTTTTTCGTCATCGAAACGTGAAACGTGAAGATCCGAAGAAATATCGAAAGGTGAACAAGAAAACTCCAGCAAACGATAGAGGCACAACACTACTTAACTCTACAATGAAATTATTCACCAATGTGCTGAAAATGATTATAACCAACGAAATTTGCCAAAGCGAATGACAACAAGATTTCCAAAATAATAGATCCACAACGGATGCTATATATGCCATATACCGGGTGGCCATAAATATCTGATATCACATCACCTTTGGAATCAACACCGCTTTATTAAAGTGATGAATCCAACTAAACTCAATGTCATTAATGTCATCACAACTAAAATTTCTATCTGTCAAAAATTATTTCAGATTACAATAAGTAATGGAGTTAGAACAGGAGATTTTTATAATCGAGTCGTAGGCTCAACTGCAGAATCCAGGGCACATTCTCCTCCTCTTATTGCATTTTATTACATTACATAGGTACCAATACTTATAGTAATTGAAATGTAATGCTAACCAACATTTATAAGTAGCTAATTCCATGGCTACCGGGATCTCAGATATTTATGGCCACCCGGTATATGTGCTTTACAGATCTAGCCAAGCCCTTTGACATAATCAAACTCAAAGATGTATCAACCATATAAGAAGGTAAAGTGCCTTACTCGGAACTTCCCTCGTAAGTAAAAGTTTTTAAACTACAAATTCCTCAAGTATACAAAGAAAACAAGAGTGTTCAAAATTATGTACAAAATAGGTACAAATATGGGTAATAATACCGAAACAGGGAAACGAAACGCTTAGTAATGACCATTACATCAATTTGCAAATTAAATAAATTCTGTAAAGGAATTCACACCGAACTTCTCTTGCACGAATTAGATTAATTTGCAAATAAAAAATGTAGTCCGCTAGGATTCAAACTCCGCGCTCCCTGAACCACGTGCGTGCTCGAATTGGACGAGTTTCTGCTGTGTTATAAAGGCACCATACTATTCTAACTTATTTGTGATATTTACCCTGTATCTCTTAGGTTAAATTTTCGCCAGTGATAAGGCCTGAACTATGTGCAAATTATTAATTTTATATATATCTCAGGTAAAGCAACAATAAACAAAAATTGATTTTTTAAGGTGCTCACCCTGTATCTGAAATTTTCTCGGTTTGATGCCAGGTAAACATATAATATGCATGCAAAATATCGTCTTCCTCCAACAAACAGTTTTTGAGTTATACCGCCAATAGGCAGACAGACAAACAGGCGGAATTGAGAAAACCCGTTTTTCGTCATCTAGGGACCCTGAAACGTGAAAATCTAAAGAAATCTAGGAAGGTGATTTTTTCGTGATTACAATACTTCCTTCGTCTTTTAGACGAAAGAAGTAAAAAATGCAGGGGCGGTAAGCTTCGAACCAGAGCTACCAGCGGTTCCCAGGTGCTTGTCGAAACGAGACATGATTGAACTACTGCGCCACGAACGTGCTTGCATAATCAGCGCTACGAGTTATGACTTATGGAACGGAAATACACAAATATGCAATGTTCAAGGCGTGATCCGTTGGTTAAAAAAACTTACAAAAGAATGGAACGAGCATGTTACGAGAATGCCGAACAATCGACTGCCCAAAATAGCAAGGGAATCATTGAAATTACCAGGAATTCCACCACGATGGGTCGAAAGCTGGACGTCAAATTCACAAGAATAATTAACATTTAAGAAGATTTTTAAATGAGAATATATTGATACTAAATTGTGACTACATAGGCATATTTGCGGGCCGGCTAGCTAAACAGTGAAGACGTCGTGCGGTTCTTTACGAAAGGTTACAGTTATTCATTAATACAAAAGAGACGCCAATCAGTCTTTATACAACAAATGTGCTTAGAAACGAAAACTCATAAACTGAAATGCAATAAATATCTTCACCAGGTTATAACTCATGTTGCAGTAACGAACACACATATAATAATAGTATGTATAATAGTCAATAATATGACACTTAGATACAAACGTTGAGTAGGCTGGGTGAGACCAACAAACATAAGCTCTAAAAATATAACAGTCAAATGTATAAATACAACAATAATAATAACGTTAAATCAACAAAATATATAGATTATTAAAGTTTAACAATGGCATTACTAAAGCAAGGTAAACTTCGATGAGGGCTTAAAGGCGCTCGCCAAAGGCATGAGCTCAACGCAAGATGCAATGTAAGAGACCACGAGTCAAATAATCACACAAGGTAAAATCCGAAGAATGCCGAAAAGATTCTGTCAAATTAGCTGGCATTCAGCACAGCAATAAAACAAAAGATAAAAGACATAGCTAAGTACAATACAGAATACCCTGGACAGGTTACTACCTCATGGCAACAGCAGCGAAAAAATAGCACTTCCTAGACAGGTTACCAGCTCTAGGCACTCAGAGCACTAGTCGAAAATACGGTGAAGGATGCCTCGCAGATTGGACAAACGGTAGTTGACAAAATAAAACGTGTACTACACGGGACGAGAACATGACGAAATCAAATAGCTCGCTAATCATGGCCGAGTTAAAACATAAGCGTTAAAAACCATTCTGCAATATAAGAATACAGTCTCAAATGACCACGTGCAACCTGCCGCACAGTTTGAAATAGAGCTGATTCGAGAAGCATCTGAGTTCTGAGAAAATCGGTACAAAAGTTCCCACGCAATTATCAACGAGTTTTTAAGACAAGGAAGCGCGCTCGCCGCGACAAAGGCGGACAAGCTCAAAACAACGGCGCAACTCATTAAAAAATCCGTCAAAAAACTCTAGTTCAAAATAGCTCACTTTTTACCTGTGACAACTCCCCACTTACCAGAACAACTACGAACTGACTCACAAGAAAACCTTTTCACGAGAAATTCAAATAAAAACCCAGGAAGAATAATCTTAACAACCAAATCGTATCACAAAGTCACAACTACCCATGAGGACGGTAGTGACCCCAGGTGGAAATCGAAGCTAAACCAGGGATCGATACCGCTCGTTGCTGCTGGATCTAAATGCGGCGCCGATGAACAGCCTCGTAATAACCCATCGCAGAAAAGTTCCAGACCCAAGAACCCCCGAAGACCACCCCATATCCCCACAAGGTACCCAGCCCTTCAAAACTTCCTTAAAACCCCAAGGTGGAAGCAACCCCCACAGTTAAGGTACTGCTAGACCGAAAACCAAGAGAAACCCTTCCTACGATAAAGCAGAAACTCGTCCCCTAAAAACACCAACAACTGAAGCAACAAACAACAAGCAGAAGCTCAACAAAATGCCACAAAATGGAAGGGCTTTAAAGTAACTCCACCAGAACGTCAACTTTACAATACGAACCAGCTACAATCTAAATTTTACTCCAGCGTTGAGTGAGGAAAGACTAGATGAAATAACACCCTAAAGTAACCTTCCCAACAGTGCCCAATTAATCACCCTAAACAAAACAAATAAAACAATTACCACCGAAAACCAAATGCCTCCACAAGACCAAGGAGCCGCAAAAGGTCAAATGAGAAAAGGCAACGACATAAGAACTGGCTAACAATAGCCGAACGACCGAAAGTAACAATTCTTTGAAAAAAGAATTGGGTTAAACAAATCCGGCAGCGGCTGACACTCTACGCGAGCAAAAGAAACCGTCCTCAATCCCCAAGCATGCCTGATAGCGAAACGAAAACAAGGAACTGCTCACTTGTGGTTTTCTCCTAATTTTTATTCTGTGGATTGTTGGTGTTCTTCCTTGTAGTTTTTATTTTTAGTTTAAATGTTATTGTATATTATTATTTATTTAAATAAAAGACTATCAACTGAAAAGGTTGGGTTTCTACATCCTGGCGAGTATTACCTTGATTTAGTATAAATTATTGGAAATATGTTTGCTGTCGACTTAAATATAATCGTATCTTATTAATAATTTACTTGTCTCGGATTAATACTTTTATTTGTTCCTCACTTCTAAACATCAATTTATCAAGTCACTGTATTCACCTTGAAATTGTTTCTTAACTGGCTAGCCAGTAAATTTTTTACTGGCTAGCCAGTTATATTTTACAAGCGTGCTCATATATAAATGATAGCGTGCAAAGCCAGAGTTGTCTTCCTTAGTATGTGTCATATTGATTAATTTAGTTGCTTGTCAGTTTGACATTTTGAATAAATGGTGAATTTCTAGTTATTTACAAGTGAGGAACAAATAAAACATTCAACAATACACGCCAGGTAACCATTTTTACTGGCTCAAGGATATGACAGGCTCGCCTAACGGCTCGCCAGTCATCCCAATCCTATCGCCAGTAAAACCTGTTTTACCTGGCTTGTAATGTTAAATACTATTATTTGTTCCTCACTTGTAAACATCAATTTATCAAGTCACTGTATTCACCTTGAAAATGTTTCTTAACTGGATAGCCAGTTTTTTTTTACTGGCTAGCCAGTTATATTTTACAAGCGTGCTCATAGATAAATGATAGCGTGCAAAGCCAGAGTTGTCTTCCTTAGTATGTGTCATATTGATGAATTTAGTTGCTTGTCAGTTTGACATTTTGAATAAATGGTGAATTTCTAGTTATTTACAAGTGAGGAACAAATAAAACATTCAACAAT